>JBBBDQ010029039.1:102500-320117 GCA_037127315.1 Ascarosepion bandense | reverse complement strand
ATAGATAGATAGATACTGACGCCAAGTCCGCGAACCGAGAGGATAATCCAAACAAATCTATTTAATATAAAATATTAAGCGATAGATCAGTATAGTGAGCTCAATGGATATTATTTCCCCAGATCACGATTTTTACGTCTGTGTGTATATATATATATATATTATACAATAAAGTAAAAGAACTAACTAGAAAACGTATAAAATATTGCACTTTTATGAAATACGTTTCCTAGTTTGTTCTTTGCACACACACACACACACACACACACACACACACACACACACACACACACACACACACACATATATATATATATATATATATATATATACACACACACATATGTGTATATTTTCATAACCCCCACCGCCAAAAAAAAACAAAAACAAAACAGCTTGCTGGAAAATCCGAAAGGATCCTATTAATATTAGATATAAACACTGATCCAGCCAGAAGGCCCAATCTCATTAAATTTATTTATTGCATATAAAAATTCAAATTTTCTCATATCGGATGGCCATTTCATCATAATGTTTTGGTCTCGCTGATGTGATGGGTTTTGAAATTTACGCGTCGAAATGGCCATCCGATATATAAGAATATATCCGATATATATATATATATATATATATATATATATATATCGGATATATTCTTATATATATATATATATATATATATATATATATATATATATATATATATAGCACCTAATGAGCCAGACGAAACTACCTAAGTTTCACCTAAACGGATCGTCAGGTAGGTTCGTCTGGCTCATTCTTTCTCTGACGATCCATTTAGGTGAAACCTAGGTAGGCTCGTCTGGCTCATTAGGTGCTATTTATTTAGTTTGCTCTACCTTTGTATTGAGCGCTTTCTGTTCGATGGTTACTCGTGTCGGGTTTTTTCTTTGGGCTTCGTGCTGATTTCGGTCCGAACACTTTTGACTGACTTTCATGCCCTAAGCGTTTTCTTTTTTGACAACCATTTTTTTCCTTTATTCGATAGTTTTCGAGGAATATTTTCGAGACTAGTTTAATTATAATCACGCTTATATATATATATATATATATATATATATATATATACTTTTTCGTTGAAAATACAATATAGCATGATGAAAAAATGACCCAAACTTGATAAAAACGGAGTTTAAATTATTTTTTATTATTTTATTAATTTTTTGGCGGACCTGAAGCAGACTACCACCACATTTAATTTCGTTGTTTTTCATTTGTCCTATCGATATTACAATATTTAAACCACTTGGTGGGCAGTTTATATACCTGTGCATACGCATATACGCACACACGCATATACATATCATAGAACCTTTTTATACTTGTACACATACACATAACAAATACATACATACTACTATTTCATATGTAAATACACACACTTATATATATATATATATATATATATGCCTTCCCATATATACCCCTGCGGGCACACACATACATGCTTTTAGCTTTACGATTGACAAAATAAATTTTGAAAAATTTTAATATTTAAATATTTTTTTTGTGGGGGAGGGATCAGTTTCTCATACAATGTTATAGTAAATCCAGCTTCCATTTTGAAACCTGTCGCCGGTATGACATTACCGCCACCTGTAATTTTGTTCATTATAAGACTTTTTGAACTTTTTTCAGTGCAATATTATCTTTTACACCTTAAACTTTACGAATGACAAAAAAAAAAAAAAAAAAAAGAAAGAAAATTGCAAAAATTTTCAATATTTAAACAATTTTAGGAGGAGGAGCAGTTTCTCATACAACCTTATAGTGGATTGAAAATGGAGGATCAATTTACTTTAACGTTGTCTGAGAAACTGACCCCCCACCAACAAATTTGTTTAAATATTGTAATTTTTCAAAACCTTTTTTGAAAATCGGAAAATTTTGGTAACAATCGATAGAACTGCGCTGAAAAAAGTAAAAAAAAAACAAAATTGTTTAAATATTGTAATTTTTCAAAACCTTTTTTGAAAATCGGAAAATTTTGGTAACAATCGAAAAAAGTAAAAAAAAAACAAAAAAAACAAAAACAAAAAAACAAAACAAAACAAAGAAAAGCAACGAAATTAACATTAAAAAATCGACCCCAACGCGAGTGGATTGAAAATGGAGGATCGATTTACTATAACGTTGTATGAAAAACTGACCCCCACCCAAGTGGTTTAAATATTGTAACTTTTAAAATTTATTTTGGATAATCGGAAAGTTTAAGTAACAATCGATAGAACTGCGCTGAAAAAAGTAAAAAAAAAAAAAAAAATCAAAATCAACGAAATTAAATGTGGTGGTAGTCTACTTCAGGTTCACTAATTTTTTTTTATTCTTTCTAGCACGATCGAAATTTTGGTTAAAAAATCTTGCTTTTTTTTTTCGTCAGCGGTTGACATATTTCAGGTGAAAACTCACATTGATTGAGAAATTTTTCCAAATATCAAATAATTGTCGGATTATACTGAAACTTTCAGGACTTATTTACAAATGATTGAAATTATTATTTTTTTTTAGAAAAAATTGGTAAAAATATATTATTTTACATATGTTATCCCCTACATCACTTAATTTCGTAAAATTTTGAGAAATTAAATTTTCATCTGAAAATCTTTTATTTTTTTATTAAAAAGCAGGAGTACTTGGAGAATTTAATTCATCATTTTTTTCCGAACTACTCCTCATTTCTCGAAAATCTGCTTCGAATTGTAAAATAGAAAAAAAAAAAAATGCAATAAACCTGTGCCATTATTTAATTAGAAACGTTTTTAATTGCTTTTATAAATAAGATTTATTAAGGGCTCTATTGTCTTAAGAAAATAAATTCGATGTATAATGAATTTTTACAAGAATTTTTTTCATGTTTTTTATAAATTTTAATTAATAATATATAGCATATAAATATTTTAAAATATTGCATTATTTTTATCTGGTTATGTGATATTGTTATTAAGTGAAAACAGTATTTACTAATCAAAAAATGAAAAGCTTAATACAAATTATTTTGCACTAAGATTTTAAAAATAATTTTTTATGTACATAAAATATTACGAAGCATGCCCATTTTTGAAAGTATGGTGAACCATACAGGACACTATCAGAACATAAGAGCAATGGCTATATAGTAAATTTAAAGCTAACATTCCTAAAATTTGATTACCGAGAATATTTTCCAACCTTACTGAGTACTTAAAAATAATATAAAAATATGTTAACCCACCATTTTCTTAAATTATATTTTAACAGATAAAGACTATGTAGAATAATGACAATAAACCAGTCAACACCTTATCAATGCTTGTCATCGCTCGTCAATCACGTAACAAGTACGTAATGTTTGTGTGTGTTTGTGTTTATCTGTCTGTATGTCCTTTACACAAATCCACAATTTTTATCCGATTCTCACTAAATGCCTTTTATATATATATATATATATATATATATATTATCGATTTTCTGCACTGTTGTAAGAACTGAAACCTTGAAACTTCTGAATATCGTTTCTTATGTCTTTGTTTATGAGTGTATCAAATTTGATTAAAATCGGACCACTCCTTCTATAACCCGATTTTTTCGATTATCGATTTTCGATATTTATCGGGGGTACCTCTACTTTTTCGATTATCGATTTTCGATATTTATCGGGGGTACCTCGACTGCGGATGTGCGTTGTGGTGCAGTGGATATCGGCTCGGAACGAGAAATCGGGGAGCCGAGTTCGAATTCCAGTTGAATTCATTGCATTCACTTACGCGCAAATACCGTTGGGAAAGGTATTAATCCGTCTCTTCCTTCAAGTTATGGGTTAAATAACAGGACAGATTGGGTTCTATAGCCTTGGCTGGCAACCAGTCTACCGCAGAAAGCAATGGCAATCTACTGCGAGATAATCTTCTACCCAGTCAATCATATCTGTTTCGAGACATTATCGCCCAAGCGTGTATCACGTAGGCACTTAACTGACTGACTGAATATAATAGTTGGAAACATAATTAAAACTTCTACTGGCATAAAGCGGGGGATCGGTTTTCTATTGTATTGAAGTAATAAACTGATCCCCCACTAATTATACTTAATATAAGAATGTAATATAATCTATCTCCTCTCTCTCCAGTGATGAGTTAAATGGCAGGACAGATTGTGTTCTATAGCCTTGGTCAGCAACCAGTCTACGCAGTAAGCAATGGCGACCTACTGCGTGATAATCTTCTGCGATCGCCCAAGCGTGTCTCACGTATGGCACTTAACCGACTGACTGACTAATTCAAGATTATAGAACCAAGTTTTTTTTTCCTATATTTACTTATATTTATGAGATGGATTCATACCTTTCTAACGTAAGTAAACGCAATAAACTCGACTGGATTTCGAACTCGTTTTTCAGATGCTTCAATCCCAGCTGCTGACCACTACTCCACCATGTCTTCATAAATGTTACTATAATGAGCATAAAATGACACTTGTGTCATGCAAAATAAAAGTTTATTTAATGTTGTTGGTTTAACATTAGGAAGTGAAAACATAGGATGAATAAACATAATTTAACTTTTTATATCCGTGTCTCTCTAGTCTCTTTGATAAGAAGCATTGGTAAACAGACTTTCACTGTCTAACGAGGTTAGAATGCCATTGCCAAGTTTATTAGAAAACAATATGTCAAGGAATTCGTTAGTGGAATTTTATTTACAAAATTTTTTTTCTTGTAAAAACGCTTGCACGTGTTGAAATCTTCACAGTAATTAGTATTAAAGTTATCGTTAACATTTTTGTCAAATATACAAACTCAATGTTTCGTTTAATTTCGTAAGTCATTCGCTGAAATTCGAATAAACAGATTTTGTTGGGAAAAATACTTTGAGAAAAACACTACTTCGCGATTTAATAATTTCTTTAATTTGATTTTATTAGACTTCATGGTAAACAATATGTTTTTAAGAAAATTTATTTTTTTCCTATTCTCATGTTAATAGTGAAGAATAAACTTTTAGGATTTTTTACTCTAGAGCCATGGTTTCCAATCCCGGGGTAAATTACCCCAGTGGGGTAATGAGCCCATATTTTGGGGGTGATGGATTTTTGGTTTGGGAAGAAGCAATCAGTTTATAATTTCACACTGTGTCCTTGGAATGAAGACCAAGAAACGTAGCAGAGTCAACGTGGCAAACGACGTCCGAATAGCCCTTTCAGTCACAAAGCCAAGAATAAATAAATTGGTACAGGTAATACAAGCTCAACACTCACATTAAGAATCACGGCTAGGTTACGGCTACTATACCTCTGATTATTATAGATTGGTACTATTGTATTGAATAATTTCCTTTAACTTTGTCTGCTTTTGATGTATGAAAATACGAGCAGTATAGCCTGGTGTTGCTCGGGTGTAATGAAAGCTTTAAAACTAATCCATGGTTCTGGAGCTCAGACTCTTTGCACTTTGGCACGAAAGACTAAAAAGCAATAATTGTTTCTAGTTAAAGCGAAACCGTAGACTGAAAGAAAAATGAATGGATGTAAGTCAAATTTTAATTTCCTGGTATCGATATCAAATAAATTTTTTCGTCGTAAACTGAATTTTGAAGGCTAAATAAGTCCTCTGAGTAAATGGTATGATGGCTGAGACTAAGAACTACAATTATACCTACTTAGAGCCAAACCCGAAGCAAAAACTAAAATAAAAGGGCTGAAAAAAATACAGACATACAGGTAGATAAACAGTTACAGCTCTCTCACTCACGATATTTACTCTTCTCTCCCACTTGAGAGAGATGTGACACAAGGTCTTTTTTAACGTGGGGACCCTGAGCGCGTACGCCCAGGTAAACCGGTCAAAATTTTACCCATCCCCCGCTCACGCGGTAAACTACCGCGGGATAATCTTTTGCCTAGTCAGTCATGTCTCTTTCGAGACATGATCGCCCAAAGCGTGTATCACGTATGGCATTTAACTGACTGAACGGATAACAGAAATCATAAAATTTTATATATAGATCTAATAAGTATCACTGAATCAGTTTCGTGTAGAATTTTCGGTTGTATTCAATGTGTGTCGTGGTTCAGTGGATATCAGCCCGGAACGAGAAATTAGCTTTTCTTAAAATTTGGCAGAATGATTTAAACCAGAGAAAAAACTGTTTGCTCAGTTTATTATCATTATTAATATAACCATTTTTCATTTTATTTGTTTTTTAGTAAAAAATTTTAAAAGTAAATAATAAAATATATATCTTCTTCTTCTTCTTCTTCTTCTTCTTCTTCTTCTTCTTCTTCTTCTTCTTCTTCTTCAGTGTACATTAAATAGGAACCACTACAATTATTATTATTATTATTATGTCATTTTTCATCATATTTCGATTTCTGCTTTGGTCTCACTACCAACCAAGTCTGCGGGGAGACCTAAGGCAGGTCGTGGCGTGTTGTTATGGCTCCATTTCATGTTTTTCCATCTTCCCTATCATCCTCAGCATTACATAGATAAAGTTTTCCTTTTGTGTGGGCTGTACTTAATAAGACAATTTTTTGTATGTCTCTTAAGCTGGGATTTCCAGGTATTCTTTCAATGTGTTGTTTTGTTCCATTTTTTATCATTCCAAGTGCACCTACTATCACTGGCACAACTCTTGTTTTCAATTTCCACATTTTTCCTATTTCAATTTCCAGGTCTTTATATTTTGACAGTTTTTCAAATTCCTTGATTGCTATGTTACAATTCGCTGGACAAGCCATATCAATTAATAGACAAGTTTTCTCCTTGTGGTTTTTAACAATAATGTCTGGCCTGTTTGCTTCAATTTTTCTGTCTGTGTAGATGGTGTAATCCCATAGAATGGTTACATCTTCTATTTCTGTAACCGGTGCTGGATGATGTTCATACCAGTGTTTGTTTACAGCTTTTCCATAATGTTTGCACATTGTCCAATGTAAATATTGCCCAACTCTATCGTGGCGATTTTTATATTCGTTTGGGGCAAGCACAGAACAGCCTGAGATTAGGTGGTCTATTGTTTCTTGGTGTTTATCACAAAACCTGCATTTTGGATCCATATTATTATGCATAATATTTGCCTGAAAGTTTCTCGTGAAAATCCTTCAGTTTCAGACTTTAATCCAGATGCACGTAACCATCGATGAGTATTAACTTTGTCAACATTGGATTTATTGGCACGTACTGGATATTGGCCATGCAGAGGTTTGTCTTGCCAGCGCTGTTTCATCTTTTCAAGAGCTTTATCTTTGGCTTTCATTTTCATATTTTTTGCCGCAATAGTTGGTTCTTGGCTTCTGTTTTGCTTTTCTACAGAATCTACTAACTGTAAATCTTGTTTGTATTTACTGCCTTCTTTTATTATTGAATATTTTTTCTTTCTTTCTTCATGTTGCCTTACTAATTGTATCATCCAATCCTTTGTTGTTTCTATGTATGTTAGTAAGCCAATAGTTGTTGTCTTGTATGACAATTCCAGCTGAATAAGACCCCTTCCACCTTTTTTACGGGGTATGTATAGACGGTCTACATCAGCCTTTGGATGTCTGGCCTGTTATGCTTAGAAAGAAGCTTTCTTGTTTTAGCATCCATTCGTCTGATGTCGTTTAGAGTCCAGTTTAAGATGTTGAAGCTATATTGGACAACTGGGATTGCAAGGCTATTAATGGCCATAACTCTGTTCTGTGAATTTAATTCAGTTTTTAATATCATTCGTAGCCTTCTATAGTACTCTTTACGCACTATTTCTTTCATTTTTTTATGGTGAATGTTTTCGCTCTCATTTACACCTAGGTATTTACAAGCTTCTTCTGGTTTCAATTCTTTTATTGTTACAGCAGGGTCTAGGCTAATTGAGGATGTTTCTTGTATTGATCCACGTAAAACTGTAGCTTTAGCACATTTATTCAAATTAAATTTCATTCCAATGTCTTCGCTGAAGCATTTTACGGTTTGCAGAAGACCTTCCAGCTCATTATCATTCTTAGCATATAGCTTTAAGTCATCCATGTAAAATAGATGGCTTATTTTCTTTTGGCCTATTTTATAACCACATTCTGTCTTATTAAGTTGACTGGTTAGTGCTATTAATGATATGCAGAATAGTAAGGGAGATAAAGAATCACCTTGAAATATACCTCTTTTGATGTTTATTTCATCAGACTTATAGGTTCCATTTATATGATTGAGGTAAAGGGTTGTTTTCCATATAGACATGCACTGTTTGATGAAATTGATGATGACGGGCGATATCTTGTATATATTTAAAGTCTTTAAAATCCAGTAATGTGGCACACTATCGAATGCTTTTCGGTAGTCTATCCAGGCAGTACTAAGATTTTTCTTTGTACTGTAGCAGTTTTCCAGGATCATTTTGTTAATTAGCAATTGGTCTTTACAACCATAACAGCCACGTTTGCACCCTTTTTGTTCAAGCGGTATCATGTCATTTCTTTCTAAGAATAAATATATTTGTTTTGTTAAAATAGATGTTAGTAGTTTATATGTTGTCGGAAGACATGTAATTGGTCTGTAGTTTTTCGGGTTGTTTGTGTCACCATTCTTGGGTAGAAGAAATGTAATTCCTTTTGTCATCCATGCAGGAATTTTAGTGGGATCGTCAACCATTTCTTGGGGTTCTTTGGCTATTTTTTTATTATTATTATTATTATTATTATGTTATGTACATTGGGCGGCGCTACCTTAAATAGGAATCACTACAATTATTATTATTATTATGTTATGTACATTGGGCGGCGTATATTAAATAGGAATCACTACAATGATTATTATTATTATGTTATGTACATTGGGCGGCGTATATTAAATAGGAATCACTACAATGATTATTATTATTATGTTATGTACATTGGGCGGCGTATATTAAATAGGAATCACTACAATGATTATTATTATTATGTTATGTACATTGGGCGGCGGCGTATATTAAATAGGAATCACTACAATTATTATTATTATTATGTTATGTACATTGGGCGGCGTATATTAAATAGGAATCACTACAATGATTATTATTATTATGTTATGTACATTGGGCAGCGTATATTAAATAAAGGAATCACTACAATTATTATTATTATTATGTTATGTACATTGGGCGGCGTATATTAAATAGGAATCACTACAATTATTATTATTATTATGTTAGTTACATTGGGCGGCGTATATTAAATAGGAATCACTACAATGATTATTATTATTATGTTATGTACATTGGGCGGCGTATATTAAATAGGAATCACTACAATTATTATTATTATTATGTTATGTACATTGGGCGGCGTATATTAAATAGGAATCACTACAATTATTATTATTATTATGTTAGTTACATTGGGCGGCGTATATTAATGGAATCACTACAATGATTATTATTATTATGTTATGTACATTGGGCGGCGTATATTAAATAGGAATCACTACAATGATTATTATTATTATGTTATGTACATTGGGCGGCGTATATTAAATAGGAATCACTACAATGATTATTATTATTATGTTATGTACATTGGGCGGCGTATATTAAATAGGAATCACTACAATTATTATTATTATTATGTTATGTACATTGGGCGGCGTATATTAAATAGGAATCACTACAATGATTATTATTATTATGTTATGTACATTGGGCGGCGTATATTAAATAGGAATCACTACAATTATTATTATTATTATGTTATGTACATTGGGCGGCGTATATTAAATAGGAATCACTACAATTATTATTATTATTATGTTAGTTACATTGGGCGGCGTATATTAAATAGGAATCACTACAATGATTATTATTATTATGTTATGTACATTGGGCGGCGTATATTAAATAGGAATCACTACAATTATTATTATTATTATGTTATGTACATTGGGCAGCGTATATTAAATAGGAATCACTACAATGATTATTATTATTATGTTATGTACATTGGGCGGCGTATATTAAATAGGAATCACTACAATGATTATTATTATTATGTTATGTACATTGGGCGGCGTATATTAAATAGGAATCACTACAATGATTATTATTATTATGTTATGTACATTGGGCGGCGTATATTAAATAGGAATCACTACAATTATTATTATTATTATGTTATGTACATTGGGCGGCGTATATTAAATAGGAATCACTACAATGATTATTATTATTATGTTATGTACATTGGGCGGCGTATATTAAATAGGAATCACTACAATTATTATTATTATTATTATGTTATGTACATTGGGCGGCGTATATTAAATAGGAATCACTACAATTATTATTATTATTATGTTAGTTACATTGGGCGGCGTATATTAAATAGGAATCACTACAATGATTATTATTATTATGTTATGTACATTGGGCGGCGTATATTAAATAGGAATCACTACAATTATTATTATTATTATGTTATGTACATTGGGCGGCGTATATTAAATAGGAATCACTACAATGATTATTATTATTATGTTATGTACATTGGGCGGCGTATATTAAATAGGAATCACTACAATGATTATTATTATTATGTTATGTACATTGAGCGTATATTAAATAGGAATCACTACAATGATTATTATTATTATGTTATGTACATTGGGCGGCGTATATTAAATAGGAATCACTACAATTATTATTATTATTATATTTATGTACATTGGGCGGCGTATATTAAATAGGAATCACTACAATGATTATTATTATTATGTTATGTACATTGGGCGGCGTATATTAAATAGGAATCACTACAATTATTATTATTATTATGTTATGTACATTGGGCGGCGTATATTAAATAGGAATCACTACAATTATTATTATTATTATGTTAGTTACATTGGGCGGCGTATATTAAATAGGAATCACTACAATGATTATTATTATTATGTTATGTACATTGGGCGGCGTATATTAAATAGGAATCACTACAATTATTATTATTATTATTATGTTATGTACATTGGGCGGCGTATATTAAATAGGAATCACTACAATGATTATTATTATTATGTTATGTACATTGGGCGGCGTATATTAAATAGGAATCACTACAATGATTATTATTATTATGTTATGTACATTGGGCGGCGTATATTAAATAGGAATCACTACAATGATTATTATTATTATGTTATGTACATTGGGCGGCGTATATTAAATAGGAATCTTTAAAATTATTATTATTATTATGTTATGTACATTGGGCGGCGTATATTAAATAGGAATCACTACAATGATTATTATTATTATGTTATGTACATTGGGCGGCGTATATTAAATAGGAATCACTACAATTATTATTATTATTATGTTATGTACATTGGGCGGCGTATATTAAATAGGAATCACTACAATTATTATTATTATTATGTTAGTTACATTGGGCGGCGTATATTAAATAGGAATCACTACAATGATTATTATTATTATGTTATGTACATTGGGCGGCGTATATTAAATAGGAATCACTACAATTATTATTATTATTATGTTAGTTACATTGGGCGGCGTATATTAAATAGGAATCACTACAATTATTATTATTATTATGTTATGTACATTGGGCGGCGTATATTAAATAGGAATCACCTGATAGTTATTATTATTATGTTATGTACATTGGGCGGCGTATATTAAATAGGAATCACTACAATGATTATTATTATTATGTTATGTACATTGGGCGGCGTATATTAAATAGGAATCACTACAATGATTATTATTATTATGTTATGTACATTGGGCGGCGTATATTAAATAGGAATCACTACAATGATTATTATTATGTTATGTACATTGGGCGGCGTATATTAAATAGGAATCACTACAATGATTATTATTATTATGTTATGTACATTGGGCAGCGTATATTAAATAGGAATCACTACAATGATTATTATTATTATGTTATGTACATTGGGCGGCGTATATTAAATAGGAATCACTACAATGATTATTATTATTATGTTATGTACATTGGGCGGCGTATATTAAATAGGAATCACTACAATTATTATTATTATTATGTTATGTACATTGGGCGGCGTATATTAAATAGGAATCACTACAATGATTATTATTATTATGTTATGTACATTGGGCGGCGTATATTAAATAGGAATCACTACAATGATTATTATTATTATGTTATGTACATTGGGCGGCGTATATTAAATAGGAATCACTACAATTATTATTATTATTATGTTATGTACATTGGGCGGCGTATATTAAATAGGAATCACTACAATTATTATTATTATTATGTTAGTTACATTGGGCGGCGTATATTAAATAGGAATCACTACAATTATTATTATTATTATGTTATGTACATTGGAGCGTATATTAAATAGGAATCACTACAATGATTATTATTATTATGTTATGTACACATTGGGCGGCGTATATTAAATAGGAATCACTACAATTATTATTATTATTATGTTATGTACATTGGGCGGCGTATATTAAATAGGAATCACTACAATGATTATTATTATTATGTTATGTACGTTGGGCGGCGTATATTAAATAGGAATCACTACAATTATTATTATTATTATGTTAGTTACATTGGGCGGCGTATATTAAATAGGAATCACTACAATTATTATTATTATTATGTTATGTACATTGGGCGGCGTATATTAAATAGGAATCACTACAATGATTATTATTATTATGTTATGTACATTGGGCGGCATATATTAAATAGGAATCACTACAATTATTATTATTATTATGTTATGTACATTGGGCGGCGTATATTAAATAGGAATCACTACAATGATTATTATTATTATGTTATGTACATTGGGCAGCGTATATTAAATAGGAATCACTACAATTATTATTATTATTATGTTAGTTACATTGGGCGGCGTATATTAAATAGGAATCACTACAATGATTATTATTATTATGTTATGTACATTGGGCGGCGTATATTAAATAGGAATCACTACAATTATTATTATTATTATGTTATGTACATTGGGCGGCGTATATTAAATAGGAATCACTACAATTATTATTATTATTATTATTATTATTATTATTATTATTATGTTAGTTACATTGGGCGGCGTATATTAAATAGGAATCACTACAATGATTATTATTATTATGTTATGTACATTGGGCGGTGTATATTAAATAGGAATCACTACAATTATTATTATTATTATGTTATGTACATTGGGCGGCGTATATTAAATAGGAATCACTACAATGATTATTATTATTATGTTATGTACATTGGGCGGCGTATATTAAATAGGAATCACTACAATGATTATTATTATTATGTTATGTACATTGGGCGGCGTATATTAAATAGGAATCACTACAATTATTATTATTATTATGTTATGTACATTGGGCGGCGTATATTAAATAGGAATCACTACAATTATTATTATTATTATGTTATGTACATTGGGCGGCGTATATTAAATAGGAATCACTACAATGATTATTATTATTATGTTATGTACATTGGGCGGCGTATATTAAATAGGAATCACTACAATTATTATTATTATTATGTTATGTACATTGGGCGGCGTATATTAAATAGGAATCACTACAATTATTATTATTATTATTATTATTATTATTATGCTAGGTACATTGGGCGGCGTATATTAAATAGGAATCTCTAAAATTATTATTATTATTATTATTATTATTATGTTAGGTTCATTCGGCGGCGTATATTAAATACGAATCACTACAATTATTATTATTATTATAAACATTAAAAAATAAGTGAATTGTTTTTCTCATGATCAGCTTTCTATAGCTATGTATCGAATTCAAGTGAACTTAGTATAATGAAAATAAACGCTTGGAAAATCGATGTCTTGATGACAATGATGTTTATGAAGTGATTTTAGAGTTTGATTTTGAGCTTTTTTTTAATGGCGTATCAAACTCTGTGAGTTATTTAATGCCAAAAAGGTGAGGAATTAAGGTATTTTGTTTAATTTTTTTTTTTTTAATGAGCCTCTTCACCTGTTCAATAGACGTGGCTGGTTTGTGAACCGGGCGATAGTTTAGTCTATCTACTCCAATTGAAGTAATTAAAAAAAATGAAAAAGGAAAGAACGAAATGATTGGAAAAGAGAAAGCCGGAAACCACATCCTAAACTGGGAACAAGGGATGAGCCTCTTCACCTGTTCAATAGACGTGGGTTCAATTTTTGATTCTTGTGAGAAGGTTGATTTAATCAGATTTTGATGAAATTTTTTTTATTTTAGAAAAATGAAGATGTCTTCTAGTTTTGTATTAAAAAATGTATTGCTGGTAATAATATTTTTTCCCTCGATAATGTATTATGGCAATAATTTTTTTTTTCTTAAAAATTGTAGTGTTGGTAATATTTTTGCTTCAAAAACGTATATTTTTCTATAAAAGTTTATTTTTATGTATATATTTTTATAAAAGTGTATTTTTATACTTTCATATTGTTTTGTCCCCAGTTTGGGGGTTAACTATTTGCCCATCGTTGGGACCATAACAGGTGCTACCACTCCGGGTCAGGGTGGGCCTGGGAACAAAAGCAATTAAGAGGTGGTTCCACGCTCCTCACAATCTCTTCAATCAGAGGCGTTGCTGCCGGATGCAGTTTACCCAGGACCAAAGAAATTTTTGAGAAATAAGAAAGCTTTTATTACAAACTTTCTTTTCGAATTTTGGTCAAGTTCATTATTTGGCCAACTTTTAGAATAAATTCATCCGCAACACGATTGTTTTTTTCTATTCATCTTCCGTGGGCCCAATATTCGTTGGTGCCAAACGCATTCTGGATAATCTCTGTCGACTGGGATAATCTCTAGTTGTTGAAATCTATTGTTTTTGTTTTACAGTATCTAACAGTCTTTTGTACAGATTCGAATGGCTGGGTTTTGAAAAAAGGAGTTGCCCTTCTCCTTGACTAGTTACCAACCACAGTTAGAGAGTCAAGTCCACTTTGCGACTTAACCCATGGTTAAGGCTTTGGAGAAGTGATGGATAAATAAATTTCACATCGGTATTTGTGTGAAAATGATTTTAACTATATTTACCAAAATTTGAACGCGAATTGCATATTTTTCATTCCGAATTACGCTAATTTCTTTTGAAAGATAAAAGTTTCATCAGAAGAGAGTACTGGATTGCTACGTGATGTATATTCTTCAATATTGCAGCGAATGCGGGACAACCTCATCAAAGATGAAGGAAAGACTTGAAGCAACCGAAATATGGTTATACAGAAGGATGCTGAGGACACCATGGATAGAACATGCGGTTTTGGTGACGGTAGACGCGGAAAGGATACTTAACATCAGGAAATGAGAGCTGAAGATTCTTGGACATGTAATGAGGAAAGAGGGCCTGAAGAACCTAATGTTCACGGGACAGATAGAGGGAAGGAGAGACAAAGGAAGCAACGCGTGACATACTTGGTAGACTTAGGCAGATGGATGCCGGAACGGGGGTTGAATGGAATAAAAGAAGGAGTGTTAACTTCAGAGCTACAAGAGATAGAGAAATATAGATGGCCATGATCGCCTACGTCCTCAAAAGACACGGCATATAGCAGACGAAGAACCTTTACGTTACTCAGTCAGTTAAGTGCCATACGTGATACACGCTTGGGCGATCATGTCTCGAAAGAGACATGATTGACCGGGCAGAAGATTATCCCGCAGTAGGTTGACATTGCTTTCTGCAGTAGACTGGTTGCCGACCAAGGCTATAGAACGCAATTTGTCCTATTATTTGACTCACAGGTAGAGAGGAAAGAGATGTATTATATTATCTAGTAGTAATTAGTGGGAGATCAGTTTATTACTTCATAACAATATAAAACTGATCACCCACAGTAGATGCCTTAATCATGTTTTCAACTATTATATTTAGTCAGTCAGTTAAGTGCCATACGTAATACACGCTTTTGGGCGATCATGTCTGGAAAGTGACATGACTAACTGGGCAGAAGATGTATCCCGCAGTAGGTTGCCATTGCTTTCTGCGGTAGTCTGGTTGCCGACCAAGACTATAGAACCCAATCTGTCCTATTATTTAACCCATAACCGGGAGGAAGAGACGGATTAATACCTTTCCCAAGGGTATTTGTGCGTAAGTGAATTAAGAGAATCCAACTGAAATTCGAAATCGGCACCCCGATTTGTCGTTCTGAGTCGATATCCATTGCACCTCAACGCATATCCACGCTCCTACTAATGAAATAAAAAAAAACCTTGCTTATTTTATTAATAGAAAAATGTCCACCGGCATAACCATTCCAGAGAATACTTGTATTTCGTACAAAAGAGTAACAACGTAAGTTGAACTTCTAATAGAGAATTATCGCGTGTGTGGAGACGCCGGGCTTGCTGGAAAGGTGTTCTTAATCGTGCTTAGCCGATGGATTTACGAAATTACTTCCGAAACCTGGACACTTCACATCAATCAAAGAAACTCGTAGAGCAGAATTTAGTTGTGAAGAGAAAATCACATTCAACCAGAAACTATTGTTATTTGCTGATAATAGTCATTCTTACAGCTGAAAGAAGTACTAACGATTTCTCTTCTAGGGCATCAATCATTTTTATAACCCTTCTTAGCAGACGATCAAAGTGGCACGTACACGCTTCCCCGCAAAAAAAAAAAAAAAAAAAAAAAAAATACCAAAAGAAATGAAAAAAAAAAACCCCATAAAAACAACAATCCCAAAACAACAAAAACAACATAAAGCAGTACAACAGACTACAGCGTGATGCAATGCATTTATTAATGGGCTAAGTGGAGTCAAAGAATTTGCAGACAGTTGTAGTTCACCACTCCCTAAAATTTTGGCGATCGGGTCCAGAAATTATAGTAGCACACAGCTTGAGCGAACGTCGCTCGTGCTCTCAACAAACGATAGAAGAACGCCAGAATGCATCGTCGAAGGGCTTGACTAGACAGGACGGCGGTAGCGACAACGGAAGAGGGTGAAAGAAACACAATCGAGACGAAAGAATAAATACAAAGACAATTAAAGTAAGTGGAATAAGAAGGAAAATAAAAAAGAGGGACAGTGATGGTGTTATGAGGAGGTTGTGAGTTGTGGTGCATTGGATATCGGCTCGGAATGAGAAATCGGGGAGCCGAGTTCGAATTCCAGCCGAATTCATTGCATTCACTTACGCGCAAATACCCTTGGGAAAGGTATTAATCCGCCTATTCCTTCCAGTTATGGGTTAAATAACAGGACAGATTGGGTTCTATAGTCTTGGTCGACAACCAGTCTACCGCAGAAAGCAATGGCAACCTACTGCAGAATAATCTTTTCCCCAGTCAGTCATGTCACTTTCGAGACATGATCGCCCAAGCGTGTATCACGTATGGCACTTAACTGACTGACTGAATATAATAGTTGGAAACATAATTAAAACTTCTACTGGCATAAAGTGGGGGATCGGTTGTCTATTGTTTTGAAGTAATAAACTGACCCCCCACTAATTATACTTAATATAATAATGTAATATAATCTATATCTTCTCCCTCCAGTGATGAGTTAAATGGCAGGACAGATTTGGTTCTATAGCCTTGGTCGGCAACCAGTCTACCGCAGAAAGCAATGGCAACCTACTGCGGGATAATCTTCTGTCCAGTCAGTCATGTCACTTTCGAGACATGATCGCCGAAGCGTGTATCACGTATAGCCCTTAACTGACTGACTGAGTGACGTCGACGACATGTCCGCAGATTACTACTACTACTACTACTACTACTACTACTAATAATAATAATAATAAATGATAATAAGAAGAATAATAAGAGGAAGAATTTGGAAGAATCTGGAGCTCTGGGTTTGATTGGAAAAAGTTAAGTTCGGGTTGAAGCAGTCCCTAGCAGCTCATACCTTAAAGAAATGCAAACATTTTTTTGTTATAATCATATTGCCCCAAGCAAGGCATTTTACTGCCACTGTTGTGCAGGAGGTTACATAAGAGGAAAGTTATGAGGAAGACTAGTAGGGTACAAGAGGTGTCAGGAAGTGGGTAAGAGAAGGATGAGAATACTGATGAGAGTGGATTGGACGTAGAAAGGAGCATGAGAGAGAGGATGCAAGTTAGCGAGATAGGATATGACTATTGACTTTACATTTAAATTCTTGGATACTATAGCTGTCGGAAAAGCAAGTAGGTGGAAGAGAATTCCACAGGCGGGAAGTGTGAGAAAAGAAGCTGATTGAGTAGAATTGGCGTTTACAATTTATTAGCTTCACAGTAAAAGGGTGGGACCTAGTTGCTAATCTCACAAATACAGCTAACACCTTACGAAGGGCGTTATCAATGAAAAAAATATGTATGCTCTGAGATTGTTCCATTTCGACTTTATTTGTTTTTGCAAAAATACTCAGTGAAAAATATCATGATTCCATTTCTGACCTTAGGTCTCTGGTTGGGACCCGGAAGGAAATGTTGTATAAATAGAAACTAAAGGATATAATAATAATAATAATAATAATAATAATAATAATAATAATATGAGCAAAACAAATTTCTGATAGATTATAAATTTCGCAACATACCAGTATATAAAATTCACGAGTTTTGTATTTATAATCTTGAATGTGTTGAAATTATTCAATATTTTAACAAGAAAAATCACAAGTTGATGTAAAAAATTAGGGCAAAATCTTGCTGATTTATCTAAGTTGAAATAATCTAACATGTCTCTAATTTGCATTAAGATTGTATTTGTTTTAATTTTTTCTAGTTGAGTTGGTCACCTAAATTGCATACGATCCGTTATTGTACATAATTAGGTTATAATAAAATTCATATTTTAACTATTCGAATACTTTGTTACGAAAATGGAGATGTAGTAGAGTTGGGAACCTCGCATTATAGATTCCGGAAAGCCGTAGCATAGATTCGGTGTGGCCCCACGCGACAATTGCACCAAACCCTGGTAGAAGCTTATATTATGCCCACAAAAAATAAATAACTGAATTTTTTAATCGATTCATTACATTGATAATTATTATTGCGACACTATTTTTAATAGTCAAAAACAGATTTCGCAGTGCCTGTTATAAAATCTCTGGAGTGTAATTTAGGACATTTCTTTTTTAGTAAAAAGGCGAGAAAAATCGCATGTATTTTTGATGATATTCGTTTCTGCATTCACAAGTTTTTTTTTTCACCAGGACTAATCAGCATAAAGAAGGAAATGAGGAGTTATGGCGGTTTTCGTTGATCAAGACATGTGCGTTCCGTATTCACGGATAGGAGAATAAAAGTGAAGTCATTTATTTGTTGTTTTACTTATTTAGAGAATATCTACATGCATTTTTTAAACCGCTATCTATCTATCTATCTATCTATCTATCTATCTATCTATCTATCTATCTATCTATCTATCTATCTATCTATCTATCACAGTCTTTTCATATCTATCTATCTATCTATCTATCTATCTATCTATCTATCTATCTATCTATCTGCTTGTCTGTCTAATTCTGTTACTTATCTATCTATCTATCTATCTATCTATCTATCTATCTATCTATCTATCTATCTATCTATCTATTTCAGTCTTTTCATATCTATCTATCTATCTATCTATCTATCTATCTATCTGTCTGTCTGTCTGTCTGTCTGTCTGTCTGTCTAATTCTGTTACTTATCTATCTATCTATCTATCTATCTATCTATCTATCTATCACAGTCTTTTCATATCTATCTATCTATCTATCTATCTATCTATCTATCTATCTATCTATCTAATTCTGTTCCTTATCGATCTATCTATCTATCTATCTATCTATCTATCTATCTATCTATCTATCTATCTATCTATCTGTCTGTCTGTCTGTCTGTCTGTCTGTCTAATTCTGTTACTTATCTATCTATCTATCTATCTATCTATCTATCTATCTATCACAGTCTTTTCATATCTATCTATCTATCTATCTATCTATCTATCTATCTATCTATCTGCTGTCTGTCTGTCTGTCTGTCTGTCTAATTCTGTTACTTATCTATCTATCTATCTATCTATCTATCTATCTATCTATCAGTCTTTTCATATCTATCTATCTATCTATCTATCTATCTATCTATCTATCTATCTATCTATCTATCTATCTATCTATTCTAATTCTATCTATCTATCTATCTATCTATCTATCTATCTATCTATCTATCTATCTATCTGTCTGTCTGTCTGTCTGTCTGTCTGTCTAATCTGTTACTTATCTATCTATCTATCTATCTATCTATCTATCTATCTATCTATCTATCAGTCTTTTCATATCTATCTATCTATCTATCTATCTATCTATCTATCTATCTATCTGTTCTTATCTATCTATCTATCTATCTATCTATCTATCTATCTATCTATCTATCTATCTATCTGAGGCCATAAAGTTGCGTATGAAATATTTAGATGTCCCCATTAAATAACCCATAGAGTTTGATATACCGCTAAATAAAAATAACCAGCAAACAACTATGTAAAGCGATAATGGCACTAATACGTATGGGGGTTACTGGAAATGAAAGTGAATGAGAAAATTGAGGAGAAAGGACAATAAAAGCACAGATGGCAATTGGCGTTGTATTAAATTTTTTGTATTCTTTTTCAAGGAAGGCTGAAAAGTTCGAAGCAAATTTCACAGGCGAGAAAAGAAGCTGTTAGAATAGAACTAACGTTTACATTTAGCTATTTTAACAGTAAAAGAGTGAAAAGCTTAAAAGATGGAAGCCACGTTCTGGTGGCAGGAAAAAGCAGACCATTTATTGGATTGTAAAGTTGGCTATGTTAGATATATCATCATTGTGGTTTTAATGTCAATTTCTTTAAGGGTTCAAGCATATTTTTTATGAAGTTAATTTTTTTATGTTTAAGATTTTTGTACGTGTTATTGGGACATATCTAATCTGATTATGAGACCCATACAGATAAAGTTGGCAAATACGTTATAAGTATTAGGACCTTGAATTTGTTATCGCTGATTTTTCATGAAAAGTAATGTTTTATTTGCAAAAATTAGAAACATGTCACTGAAAATATTGTCCATTGCTAGCCCCCTTTTCCCATCTTTCTGGCAGCATTTGAATTCCACGTCGGAAAAACGACACGTCTTTTGAGGTTAACCACGGATCAACTCATTTTTCGTATCTTCAAAGAATGAAAGTGCTGCTCAGCCAGGCGTCATCGGTAGATTTCTTTTGAATAAAGTAGTGTAGCAAAATTCCCCGCAAGTACACTTTCTTTGGCATGAAATCCGATATGTTTAACGCTATGAAGAACAAAGATGTTTACACTTCGGCGAAAGAGAGAAAAGTAACTATTAGAGTAGAAGAGGCGGTTGCATTTAACTATTTCAACAGTAAACGGGAGGGGGCTTGGTGCCAATCTAGTAACACGAATAAATACATGTGGTCGTCAAAGCAGTTGCCATGTCGGAAGTATTCAGTTAAACTGTCGTTTAAAATAATGTAATCTTAGGAAACCTATTATCCATAAACAAACGGTTAATCGAACCTGATTCTGAAAGTATGCAATTGGCCAAATCACTCAGTTAAGTGCCATACGTGATACATGCTTTGGGCGATCATGTCTCGAAAGGAAAATGACTCACGGGCAGAGAATTTTCTCGCAGTGCGTTGCTATTACTTTCTGTGTTAGACTGTCCTGCTATCTAACCCATAGGCTTACGGTCTATCACGTTGAATACACCGGTTCTCGCTCGATCACCGAAGTTAAGCAACGTTGAGCCTGGTCAGTACTTAGATGGGTAACCGCTTGGGAATACCAGGTGCTGTAAGCGTTTAGTGA
Organism: Ascarosepion bandense; assembly: GCA_037127315.1. Taxonomy (NCBI): domain Eukaryota; kingdom Metazoa; phylum Mollusca; class Cephalopoda; order Sepiida; family Sepiidae; genus Ascarosepion; species Ascarosepion bandense. The sequence goes on along the minus strand of JBBBDQ010029039.1, from coordinate 298,277 downwards.
CGGATGTGCGTTGTGATGCAGTGGATATCGGCTCGGAAAGAGAAATCGGTGAGCAGAGTTCGAATTCCAGTTAAATGCCCTGCACTCACTTAAGCACTGGAACCCTTGGGAAAGGTATTAATCAGTCCCTTCCCTCCAGTTATGGGTTAAATAACAAGGGTAGGACTTGGGGACCCAGCTCTTAAAAAAACAAATCTTAATGAATATTTATTCTCAAAAAGAAAAATGTATTACTAGACACAAAACTTATATAAACAACAATAAATTGTTGAAAGAATTATTACCAGCAATAAATAAAATTTAGTTGGCAATAAATGACCCGTCGAGGTTGAGTTGCCATAAAAACAAAACAACCAACCAAATATCTAACCCATAGTTAGAGGGGGAAGCAACAAATTCATACCTTTCCCAAGATTATTGAATGGAACAAATTCAACTGAAATTTGAACTCGTCTCCCCGGTTTCTTGTTCCAATCCGATATCTTTTGCACCACAACGGACATCTCTACTTAATCTAGTCAGTCAGTTAAGTGCCATACGTGATACACGCTTCGGCGATCATGTCTCGACAGAGACATGACCGACTGGACAGAAGATTATCCCGCAGTAGGTTGCTATTACATTCTGCAGTAGAGTGGTTGACGGCCAAGGCTATAGAACGCAATATGTCCTGTTATTTAACCCATAACTGGAGGGAAGAGGCGGATTAATACCTTTCCCAAGGGTATTTGCACGTAAGTGAACACAAAGAGTCAATTTAGTACTATGCTGAAATTCATGAAGTTGAGGTACCCCCCCCCACCAAAAAAAAAAGTTTCATTAGGACAATTAATATAAATGACCGAAGCAATGACAGAGCCCATAACATTTCGTATTCTTACGATTTTGTCAAGAATTTCTATATATATTTTTTTCATGATCGTATCGCCCCAAGCAAGGCATTTTACTGAAACTGTTGTGCAGAGGGTTATAAGAGGAAAGTTATGAGAAAGTGTGACAGAATAAAAGGGGTGTCAGGAAGCGGGTAGGAGATGAATGACAATACTGCAGAAATGAAATGAGAGCATGAGAGAGAGGATGCAGGTTAGTGAGATAGGAGATGACTATTGACTTTACATTTAAATTCTTAAAGATTGTAGATGTTGAGGAAGCAAATAAATGGAAGGGAAAGTGCGAGAAAAGAATTTGTGTTTACATCTTATTAGTTTCACAGTAAAAAGGTGGGATCTAGTTGCTAATCTTGTGGCTCGAGCAAATTCGTATATAGGGGGCACCAGTGAGCTAAGTTCATCAGAGCAGAAGCCGCGAAAATACTTGTGGAAGAGAAATCCTTTCTTCCTCCTTTAATCAATGAATTTGAGGTTCTTACGTCATCTGCGGACAAAGCTGAATGCTTTGCTCGCAGATTCTCATCCAACTCTACATTTGACTCATTTGGAGTACCCTCACCCGACTTCCCTATTAGAACTGAGACTAAACTGTATGATGTATATATTACCCCGACAGTAGTATCCCGAGTAATTTCAAAACTTGACCCCCATAAGGCGAGCGGTGGTGATGGAATCCCGGTGATAGTCCTTAAGAAATGTGCTCCTGAACTCTCCCATGTCCTCTCTAAACTGTATAACTACTGCCTTTCTGCTTCCTGTTTTCCTGTATGCTGGAAGTTCTCTTCTGTCGTTCCCTAGTTTATGAAATGTGGTGAATCCTCGGACCCATCCAACTATCAGCCTTTTACCAATTTTCGAGAAAGTATACGAGGCCGTAATTAATGCCGAAATAGTTCAACATCTTACTGCCCATAAACTCTACTCTGACAGGCAGTATGGCTTCCGCTTTGCCAGGTCCATGGCCGACATGCTAACGACCGTTGCGGAGTACATGTTCCAGGCCCTTGAGGAGTCCGGCGAGGCTCGTGCTGTTGCTTTGGACATCTCCAATGTTTTGACAGGGTTTGGCACTCTGGCCATCTATGCAAGCTACGGTGTTACGGTATTGCCGGACTCTTGCTTGATCTAATCCAATCTTTTTTAAATAAGCGCAAAATGAAGGTCGTTTTGAATGGGCATGCCTCTACATCATACAGCACAAATACTGGTGTCCGTCAAGGCTCTATCCTGGGCCCGATGCTCCTCCTTATTTTCATAAATGTCCTCCCAGACGAGATCAAGAGCCAAGTAGGCATCTACGCAGATGATACCACAATTTACTCCCGCATCAGTAAGAAACCCGTCGTGGTGGACAAACATAATCTCGCTGCTGACCTTGAAAGGGATCGACACACTGTGGTGAATTGGGGTAAGAAGTGGCTTGTCAATTTCAATGCGTCTAAGACCAAGCTGTTGTCTGTCAATCATCACAGGCAACCTCTCCTGTCTCCCATAAGCATGGACCAAGCGAGTTTCCCTGAGAGCAATACACTGCACCTCCTCGACCTTACCCTGTCTTCTGATCCCAAATGGAACCACTACACTGAGTCCATAGCTAAATCCACTGCTAAGAAGGTTGGGTCTTTGTGTCGGGCCAGGATGTTTTTCCCGCCTGAAATCATCCTGCATATATATAAATCAACCATTCGTCCGTGCATAGACTGTTGCCATATATGGTCAGGCGCCCCTGCTATTCATGCATTTTCACAATGAACATTTTTCTTCTCAGAAATATGTTACAGGGTTCACTTAACGAAATTTCACTTATATTTGTCTTCTAATAATTTTATCATTTTGTTAATAAGAGTTTTACTTTAATGTAGAAACGAAATATTTTATCCTTCCATATTTCAACACCCAACCTTCAACCTTCTGATATTTAAATTGTGGGGACTTCGGACGTGTTTGGCACAAGGCCAATTTACCAAGCATCGCCGAGGTCCCTACAAGAGAAGAGACGAATTAATACATTTCCCGAAAGTATTTGCGCGTTAGTGGATGCAACGAATTCAACTGGAATTCGAACTCAGCTCTCTGGTTTTCCCTTCCGAGCTGATATTCACTGCACCATAATGATACAAGACGGAACTGAAAATCACACAAAATCTGACAAATAGTTTTTTTTTCACAATATTGAGAAGATCAACATTGTGCTTGGTGTGAAATCTAGGGATTGATGCGTACTGGTAAAAATGGTAACTATTGGTCATCTATATTCTTGAGTCGATGGTTAAAAATTGGTCGTATTTACACCTGTGTTTGTAGATAAACGTTGCTCGCGTTCATAATTGAGTTTATAGATAAACATTGATCAAATTTATATTTTAATCTCTAGGTAAACTTTGCCCAAGCTAGATTTCAGCATATAGGTAAACGATAGTAGAAATTGTATGGATTAACTGTGATTGTATTTATACTTGAGTCAACAGAAAAACGTTGATCCTGTTTATATTTGACATTATACGCTAGCGTGCTATTTATACTTGAGGCTATAGATAAACGTTGGCTGTACTTAAACTTGAATCAAGAGAAAAACGTTGATCCTGTTTATATTTGACATTATACGCTAGCGTGCTATTTATACTTGAGGCTATGGATAAACGTTGGCCGTACTTATACTTGAGTCTATAGAAAAACGTTGGCCGTTTTTATACTTGAGTTTATTAGCACACTTAAGCCGGTGCAGGATGTGCGTTGTGGTGCAGTGGATATCGGCTCGGAACAAGAAATCGTGGAGCCGAGTTCCAATTCAAGTTGAATTCATTGTATTCACTTACGCGCAAATACCCTTGCGAAAGGTATTAATCCGTCTCTTCCTTCCAGTTATGGGTTAAATAAGAGGACAGATTGGTTTCTATAGCCTTGGTCGGCAACCAGTCTACCGCAAAAAGCAATGGCAACCTACTGCGGGATAATCTTCTACTCAGTCAGTCATGTCTCGAAAGAGACATGATCGCCCAAGCGTTTTTCACGCATGGCACTTAACTGACTGAAGCCGCGTTTAATACATGAGTCTATAAACAAATTTAGGCCGTTTATATTTTGGTCGATGGGAAAAGGATGGCCATCTTTATACTTGAATTGATAGATATACTTAGGTCATATTTATAATTGAGTCTATGACTAAATGTTGGCCGTGTTCATATCTAAGTCTATGGGTAAACGTTGCTTGGCTTTATATTTGAGTCTGTAGTTTTACTTGGGTCGTTTTAATACTTGAATTTATGAGTAAGCAATGAACATTATTATACTTTAGGCTATAGATAAAATGACACATCACTCAATGAGTCCCAGGTCTGACATATAGATGGGGCCACTCATAAAAAATCCATATGGTTTTTATGAAGTACTAACCTTCAAATAGCATGTGACAATATTCGTACCCTATCGGATTATTAGTTTACAAATTACAGTTATTTAAGTGAAGCTACTTTTGCAAATTTTCAAAACAGTGGAAAAAATTTGAATTTCGTGTATTGATAAAGCATTAATTTCTCATGGGAAAAATACTGTTCAAGCAAAGCAATGGCTTGATAAGTTTTATTCGGACTCGGTTAAGAGGTGGTATGCTGACTTTAAATGCAGTCGTACAGACACAAATGATGCTGAACTATCACGCCACCCAAAATCAGCAGTTGTTCCGGAAAATACCCCAAAAACCCACAAAAACATTTTTAACTGATCATAAATTGAAGTTGCATAAGATAGCAGAAGAGTTGGACACAACAGAAGACAGTGTATTCACTAATTTGCATGAATATTTGTCAATGAGAAAGCTGTGTTCAAAATGGATGATGCGTTTGGTCACAGTCAATCAAAAACAACAACGTGCCGACGATTCAGAGGGTTGTTTGCAACTGTTTCAACGCAATGAGGAGTTTTTGCCTAAATATGTGACAATGGATAAGACGTGAATCTACCACTTCACTCCGAAGTCAAATCAGCAGTCAGCTGAGTGGACAGCAGCAGGTGAAAGGCGTTCAAAGCGACCAAACCTCAGCAGGCAAGATTTTGGTCTCAGTATTTTGGGATGCAGAAGGTATTTTGTCATCGATCACCTTGAGAAAAGAAGAACTATTAATGACGAATATCATATCGCATTATTGGTGCGGAAAAGATCGCCTAAAAACGGCCACAAATGAAGAAAAAAAAGTGATCTTTCATCAAGACAACGCACTGTGTCACAAGTCTATTGCAACGATGGCAAAACTACATGAATTGCAATTTGAACTGCTTCCGCATCTGACCTATTCTAAAGATGTAGTCCCCAGTGACTACTGGCTGTTTGCAAACCTTAAAATAATTTTCCGAAGAAAGAGATTTGGCTCCAATGAAGAAGTGATATCGGAAACAGGCGTATTTTGAGGCGAGAAACAAATCGTTCTACAAACAAGGCATCGAAGCGTTAGATCAGTGTATCATACTAGAAGGAGACTATGTTGATAAATAAAGTCAAATTTTGCCTAAAAGTTGTTTTATTAGTTAGGCCCGGGATTTATTGAGTGATGTGTTTGATCGAGTTTATACGTGAGTCTATGGGGAACATTTATCGTTTTTATATGTGAGTTTAAGTTGAATTTGTTACATTCACTTACGCGCTAATACCTTTGTGAAAGGTATCAATCCGCCGCTTCTCCCTCTAGCAATGGGTTAAATAGCAAGAAAGATTGGGTTCTATAGCGTTGGTTGGTAACCAGTCTATCGCAGAAAGTAATAGTAACCTACTGCAGGAGAATCTCCTGCCCCTCAGTCATGTCTCTTTTAAGGCATGAATGCCCAAAGGTGTATTACGTATATCGCTCGGTTCACATTCCACCCACGTCTACTGTACAGGTGAAGAGGCTCATCCCTTGTTCCCTGTTTAGGATGTGGTTTCCGGCTTTCTTTTTTCCAGTTTTTTCACTCCTTTTTCTTTTCAATTAGAGTAGAGAGACGAAACTATCGCCCGGTTCACACTCCACACACGTCTATTGAACAGGTGAAGAGGCTCATTCCTTGTTCCCTGTTTAGGGTGTGGTTTCTGGCTTTCTCTTTTCCAATCTTTTCACTCTTACGTAGCCCCCTGCACATCAGTGGCGTTACTGCCTTGCTCGGGGTGATATGATTAAAAAACAACTTAACTGAGGGACTAATTATTAGTAAACTTAGGATACATTTATACCTGAATCTTTGATAAATCTGAGCCGTTCGTACTTGAGTCCCTAGATAAACAAAGGTATATTTAGTATTTATAGTATTTACATTATTCGGACTATTGTCCTCATCTTTGCTGCCATTTGTACGACGTTTCGGCCGTTGTACGCTCCGGCCTTCTTCAGGTTCTCGGAATTTCGAACCCCAGTGATTGCAATAAAGAGTTCGGTTCGAAATTCCTAGCACCTGAAGAAGGCCGGAGCGTACAACGGCCGAAACGTGGTACAAATGGCGTCAAATATGAGGATAATAGTCCGAATAATGTAAATACTGTAAGGCATATTTATAATTGTAGCTATGGGTAAACGATGACCAAGTTTATATATGAGTCTGTAGGTAAACGTTGCTCATGTTTATATTTGAGTTGATAAGCATAGGCAGAGTTTATACTTGAGTTTTTAGATAAACTTAAGCCATTTTTATATGCGAGACTATTATTAAGCTACTGATAAACTTAGGCTGTTTATACATGAGTCTATATATATATTTATATGTGAGTCGATGAGTAAACGTTGGTTGGGTTTATATTTGAGTCTATAGTTTAACTTGGGGCGAGTATATACTTGAATTTATATTTGAGGCTATAGATAAATTTAGATCGATTTTATACTTGAATCTGTGTCTAAGCTTAGGCCGTGTTTCTACTTAATCTACTGATAAAGTTAGGCCGTTTATACTTGAGGTTATGAGTAACGTTGTTCGTCTTTAGGCTTGAGGCTATAGATGAACACAGGTTAAGTTTATATTTGAGTCTATGACAAAACTTAGGCCGTGTTTGTACTTAATCTACTGATAAAGTTACGCCGTTTATACTTGAGGCTGTGGATAAACATAAATATTTTCGTGATCTGTAAAACTAAAGACGAAAAGAACATCTGATTTGTTTGGGGCAAATTTTTCGAATTGTTTTCCTATCTGGCTCACACATGTTTCGAGCCGGCATAAAAAAAGTTTTCCGGGATATCAACTTCCGTTGTTCTGACTATATATTTCCTGTAGCTGCGATTTTATAAGAATAAGAAATGGATATGAATTACGATGAATTACATCAAGCAGGAAACAGAAAGTAATACAATTCTTTATTGGGCAAGGAATAAACACATTTAAACACATTTAAAATAGATGTGAACCTAGTTAGTTCTCTCTTTTCCCTCCTTGCCTTCCACCTACTCTGTGTCTGTCTGTCTGTCTGCATCTCTCTCTCTCACGCACAAGACACACACACACACACACACACACACACACACACACACACATATATATATATATATATATATATATATATATATATCCGAGTGAGTATAGAATGAGGAGAGAAAAAAGAAACATTTTTTCCGTCCAAAACATTAATTTAAAACAGTGCTCGATATATGATGTATAGAGCAGTGAATATTTATTATAAATTATGTTTTAGAACATGTACATAATTTCTTCTATATATGTCCTCTTCCCTACAATCATATGTTTGTTTCAGTGTTTGGATTTAAACACTTCCTCAGGGGAAATAAAGGTTTGGAATCATTCTCTGTTTATCTTTGGTATATTAGAAATCCTAACCAAAAGATATAACCAACCGAATTCCTCAAAAGTCTATCGATCAAAACGAGACATTCACTTAATTACCAATAACCCCAACCAATCCCCACGACAACAACGAACCAAATACAACAACAAGTCTACCGCAGAAAGCAATGGCAACCTAATGCGGGATAATCTTCTGCTCAGTCAGTCATGTCTCGAAAGAGACATGATCGCCCAAGCGTGTATCACGTATGGCACTTAACTGACTGAATTGTTTGAGACACAACCTTTTTTCTATCGGCTTAGCAATTGAAATTGTTAAAAAAAGTGTGCTTGCCAGTCGGAAACAAATGTGTATTCTCTTTTCTTCTTTCGTTTTCTAAGTTGGTGGACATGAATTTCACTGTTTAGAAAATACGAACATCTATTTAAGTATGTGTGTTCACTAAATAACGTTTATAGTAATAAGAAATACACCCCCCCCCACACACAGAGACACACACACTCACACACATCTTTTCAGAAATGAATTGAGTTCTTTTGGTGACTGGCGTGTGTATACACTGCTTATATACAACACGTTAAAATTTCCCTTCTCTGGTTCCATGCACCTATGGCTTAGGGAGTAGCGACTCCGACTGACAAAAATCGGTCGAGTTTCGATCCCTGCGAGAAGCAAGTGGATGTGTCTAGCCACACTGATGAGCTGTGATACGGCGAAACAGGCTTGTATGTGGATGACTAATATATATATATATATATATGAAAACAGATGTTCCAAATTAAAAAAAACAGATTTAACGTCAAACGTAGTTGTTGGTCTTGGCCTCGATCACGCCCCCAGAAGAAATAGTAAAGTGGATTACAATCGGGTGAGGAGGGCGGCCACAAGTCCGGTGACTAGTGGTGAAGGACATTGTTGATTAGCCACACCTGGGTCGTCTTGGCCTTGTGTGCAGAAGCTGAGTGCTACTGGAAGACGTAGGGGCGTCCAGCGGCGATCTCGTTCATCCAGAACTTCACGACGCTCTTCAGCACTTCCTGGTAGATCTCAGCGGTGACTTTCAGGCTCTTCTGAAAGAATGCTGAGGTTTTTCTCTGATGAAAAGAATTTCATCCAGGACCAGACGAGCAACAGGCAGAACGACAGGTAGATCTGCAAAAACATCGAGGAGGTTCACGTCCTTCGTCATGATCCTTGGCGTCATCTCCAGACATCTTACATTTAAAAATTCACTTAAATATTTAGATAATATTTTCTTGCATCAGGCGACAAATTTATTGTTTTACCCTTTGATCTCTGCATCTAATCTCGTTTATATATATATATATATATATATATATATATATATATATATATATATATATATAAACGTGTTTACTGGGTTCGAAACAAATCATCGTCGTCGTCGTCGTCGTCCTGCGGCCTTGACCGAGGTAGAACTCGCTACACCTCTCCAGTATTCCCTGTGCATTTGAAATCCTGACGCAGTTTATAGCGAAATTCATAATCTTGTCAAATAGCTGAATATTTGATGCTTCGCCAGGGCTACCAAGGGTGTTTTTATTGTGACACCAACACAAGATTGGTTGCTTCCGTGCCCCATGTGTTATTTAACCCATAACTGGAAGTGACGGATTAATACCTTTCCCAAGGGTACCAGTGCTTATGTGAATGCAGGGTACTCAGCTGGTATTCGAACTCGGCTCACCAATTTCTCTTTCCAAGCCGACATCTACTGCACCACAACGCACACAGTCACTGAACGCTTACAGCGCCTGGTATTCCCGAGCGGTCATCCATCTTAGTACTGACCAGCCTCACGTTGCTTAATATCGGTGATCGAACGAGAACCGGTGTATTCAACGTGATAGGCCGTAAGCATAAACAAAGCATACACACCATTCTAGAAATATACGTAACACTTCATGCATTTTGTTACAAGGAAAATAAAATCCATTTTCGATAATGATTAAAGTATAACCGAAAGCAGTCAAATAAAAAAACCTGCATATATATATATATATATATATATATATATATATATATATATATATTAAAAAAGGATTAATTCAAAGATGTTGAATGGCCATTTCGATATGACGATCCCCACGGGGAGCGACACATCACCTCAGCAACAGAAAAAAACCTTTCAGAAACTGGAGAAAAATTAGTCTACTTTTATATATATATATATATCCGTATATATATATATATATATATATATATATATATATATACGGATATATATATATGTATATATATATATATATATACGGATATATATATATATATATATATATATACGGATATATATATATATATATATATATATATATATATATATATATATATATATATATATATATATATATATATATATATATATATATATATATATATATATATATATATACGGATATATATATATATATATATATATATATATTTTCTAAACATATGCTGTTAAATATAAGAGACAATGAATGTCTATTATGTTTAATCATGAGCCGTTCTAAACGTCGTATTTTTTGCTTTAATTTCAGTTGAAAATAAAGACAAAAATTCTCCAACATTTCGATAATTATTTATTGGTTTTCTTCTAAGCTTTCGGCTCACATGAGCCATCTTCAGAGAGGTTGTTTAAACTGACATATTATAAAATTCACCATCACCGACGATTTTATTTTGTGTTGACATAAAACTCCGCTTGGCAACGGCAATAGTTACCAAAAATAATAAACGCCGTTCTTAAGTTTGCGATGTGGTTTTATGACGTCACACCGCGGGATAGCGCGAAATGACAACAAAACCATGTAGTCAAATGCAATGTAATATGTTATTTTCTGTTTTAAAGTTGATTTTATTGAGTGTTGGTTGTTAAGATTTGATGTACATGGCCTCCAATATCTGCAGTTTCCTCTTACTGTGTGTATGAGTAAGGATCACCGTATTGTTGACCAAAATCTGTCTGATATTACATACATGTTTATGTTTTTCACAGAAATGTTATTTAATAGTACTCTGATCAGAAAGATGACATGTAAGTGTACGGGAAAGCGTGGTTGTAGTAATATATATATATATATATATATATATATATATATATATTAAAAAAGGATTAATTCAAAGATGTTGAATGGCCATTTCGATATGACGATCCCCACGGGGAGCGACACATCACCTCAGCAACAGAAAAAAACCTTTCAGAAACTGGAGAAAAATTAGTCTACTTTTCCTTTTTAAATAGATTGCAAAGAAATTAAAAAATAAATAATAAAATAAAATAAAATAAAATAAAAATAAAAATAAAGGGAAAGAAAAAGAAAAGGAAAAAGAAAAAGAAAAGGATAGAATAAAATCAAATAAATAAGAAAAGAAAAAAATTGACATCGTCTGGGTTCGCAAAAAAAAGGGGAGAATGTAACTAAAAATTAACAGACAGCCGTGTTGAATCATTTAAAGCAACACGGAAAAAAGTTGGTAAGAGAGATAAAAGAAGGAAGGGAGGGAAAAAGAAGGAAACTAAAGAAAAAATTTTTTTTAAATATTACAGACGCTGGACAAATTCAAAAATCTAATTTCCCCAAAACGTTGAAGTATTAAAAAAAGGCTTTACTTAAAAAGGCATAATTATTGATAAAAGGGAATAAAAAGATATAGGATTTGAAATAAAATTATTTTTTTAAAAAAATTAGGTCATTTGAAATTAAACTAAATAAAGACAATACTAGGTAAAAAAAAAAAAAAAAAATTACAATTATTATATATACATATCAATAGAAGTACACACATATATATATATATATATATATATATCTATATATATATACACACACCATTTAACGAATAAGAATACATATATACATACACATACACACACATACATTCAATTTATTACACACTAATATACATATACATGCGCATACACACATATATATATATGTGTGTACACACCTATATACAAAAAATTCATATAGACATAATATACATGTGTACACATACATGCACACATATACACACACACGCACACACATAGACATAATATACATGTGTACACATACATGCACACATATACACACACACGCACACACACATATATATATATATATATATATATATATATATATATATATATATTCCTTATGCACTCACACATACATATTAATGAATATTATGAAAAGGAGCATTTACATAGCTAAAAAAATTTTTTTCCCAAAATAACATATAGCCCACATACATAAATACATATATACAAATATGCACATCCACACACAAACATACACATAAAAAAAAAAAAAAAAAAAAAAAAAAAAAAAAAAAAAAAAATTAAAATTAAAAAAAATTTTTTAAAATAATAAAAAATTATAGAAAAATATAGAATTTAAAAATTAAAAATTAGAAGTTAAATTTTAAAATCCGCCCTATGGCGGCACTTGTTTATAAATTCCCTTCTAAAGTTCAAAAGTAAGTCCTGATGAGGATACTTCAAAATCAGAATCTTCTCCAATAAACACAGACGACACCTATCACGAAAACTTTTAGGAGTACAAGCTGAGCCTATTAATTTCCAGCTGATTATGGGGTCCTGCCCCTCCTCCTTCATTTCCCAGAACCTACGTGACAGTGCCGTCTGGAATCTCTGTTTAGGGTTCGAAAACGAGTACCTGTGATTATAAAGCCTCTGTTTGAAAGAGCCCGCGGACATGCCAATATAGCTCCGGTAACTGTCCTTGTTATTAGATGGAGAAATGCGGGCTTCATAAATTACATGAGTGGATTTACATTTGCCTTGCACCGGGCAGGCATCCACAGAATAACAATTGGCATGTCCGCGGGCTCTTTCAAACAGAGGCTTTATAATCACAGGTACTCGTTTTCGAACCCTAAACAGAGATTCCAGACGGCACTGTCACGTAGGTTCTGGGAAATGAAGGAGGAGGGGCAGGACCCCATAATCAGCTGGAAATTAATAGGCTCAGCTTGTACTCCTAAAAGTTTTCGTGATAGGTGTCGTCTGTGTTTATTGGAGAAGATTCTGATTTTGAAGTATCCTCATCAGGACTTACTTTTGAACTTTAGAAGGGAATTTATAAACAAGTGCCGCCATAGGGCGGATTTTAAAATTTAACTTCTAATTTTTAATTTTTAAATTCTATATTTTTCTATAATTTTTTATTATTTTAAAAAAATTTTTTTAATTTTAATTTTTTTTTTTTTTTTTTTTTTTTTTTTTTTATGTGTATGTTTGTGTGTGGATGTGCATATTTGTATATATGTATTTATGTATGTGGGCTATATGTTATTTTGGGAAAAAAATTTTTTTAGCTATGTAAATGCTCCTTTTCATAATATTCATTAATATGTATGTGTGAGTGCATAAGGAATATATATATATATATATATATATATATATATATATGTGTGTGTGCGTGTGTGTGTGTGTATATGTGTGCATGTATGTGTACACATGTATATTATGTCTATGTGTGTGTGGTGTGTGTGTATATGTGTGCATGTATGTGTACACATGTATATTATGTCTATATGAATTTTTTGTATATAGGTGTGTACACACATATATATATATGTGTGTATGCGCATGTATATGTATATTAGTGTGTAATAAATTGAATGTATGTGTGTGTATGTGTATGTATATATGTATTCTTATTCGTTAAATGGTGTGTGTATATATATATAGATATATATATATATATATATATATATATGTGTGTACTTCTATTGATATGTATATATAATAATTGTAATTTTTTTTTTTTTTTTTTACCTAGTATTGTCTTTATTTAGTTTAATTTCAAATGACCTAATTTTTTTAAAAAAATAATTTTATTTCAAATCCTATATCTTTTTATTCCCTTTTATCAATAATTATGCCTTTTTAAGTAAAGCCTTTTTTTAATACTTCAACGTTTTGGGGAAATTAGATTTTTGAATTTGTCCAGCGTCTGTAATATTTAAAAAAAATTTTTTCTTTAGTTTCCTTCTTTTTCCCTCCCTTCCTTCTTTTATCTCTCTTACCAACTTTTTTCCGTGTTGCTTTAAATGATTCAACACGGCTGTCTGTTAATTTTTAGTTACATTCTCCCCTTTTTTTTGCGAACCCAGACGATGTCAATTTTTTTCTTTTCTTATTTATTTGATTTTATTCTATCCTTTTCTTTTTCTTTTTCCTTTTCTTTTTCTTTCCCTTTATTTTTATTTTTATTTTATTTTATTTTATTTTATTATTTATTTTTTAATTTCTTTGCAATCTATTTAAAAAGGAAAAGTAGACTAATTTTTCTCCAGTTTCTGAAAGGTTTTTTTCTGTTGCTGAGGTGATGTGTCGCTCCCCGTGGGGATCGTCATATCGAAATGGCCATTCAACATCTTTGAATTAATCCTTTTTTAATATATATATTTGCTCTGTAATATTTTATTACATGGAGCTCTCTTCCTGGATCATTTTTTAATATTAAAATAAATTTTTAATATTAATTAGGATCGGGTTTTTTGGAATTTACCTTCCTGCTTTTTTCCCTTGGATTGAAGTATCTGAATTAAAATATATATATATATATATATATATATATATATATATATATATATAACAAAATTTTACGGAAAGTTACGAAATGGAATTAACCGACATATGTTTATTTCTTTTAGCATTATTTTTTAATGGATACTCATGTTTTAGTAAATACTCTGTTGCTATAGTTAAACAGTATATTTATATACATATTTACCGGCTTGAACATTCTAGAAATCTTCTTCGGAAAATGTGCTTCCCCTGGCTAATAGGAGTCACAGGTTCGTAACCTGCCGGATGCTGCATATTTTCCTAACAAGATTTCTCGAATATTCATGTCGATATATATATATCCAGGTGAATAAAGAACGAAGCAAGTATTAACAACGTTCAAAACATTAATTTAAAACAGTGCTCAATATAGAAATAGAGCTATGAATATTTATTATAATTTATAGTTTAGAACATGTACAAATTATATTTTGCTGCAAAAGTGTACATTTTATTTCGATGACTAAACAAAATGTACATTTTTGTAGTAAACTATAATTTGTACATGTTCTAAACTATAACATACTAGCAGTATAGCCCGGCGTTGCTCGGGTGTAATGAAAGCTTTAAAACTAATCCATGGTCCTGGAGCTCAGACTCTTTGGACCTTGGCACGAAAGACTAAAAACCAATAGTTGGTTCCAGTTAAAGCGAAACCGTAGACTGAAAGAAAAATTAATGGATATAAGTCAAATTTTGATTTCCTGGTATTGATTTTCTGCACTATTATAAGAAATGCAACCTTGAAACTTCTGAATATCCTTTATTATGTCTTTGTCTATCAGTGTATCAAATTTGATTAAAATCGGACCATTCCTTCTATAACCTGATTTTTTCGATTATCGATTTTCGATATTTATCGATGGTACCTCGACACAAAACCTAGCTAAGAACACTCGCAAACGCTTGTAGTACAACTATGTAAATTTTCAAGAAAATCGGTTCAGCCGAAGTGATGTCCGGATGAAAACGCACTGAAAAATATATTTTCGGATCATACGAACCCGGATGAAATTGTTTACAACCCTTGAAAACGTCCTCTCTAATTTTGAAATTTCAGTTATTTTAAACTTCCAGTCATGTGTTCGTAAAAATCCCCGATGAACGTTTGAAAATAATAAAAACGTTGGATAATCACTTGTTAAACACGTGAAGATATCGAAAATTTGAAACGAAGGTTGCGTAAACAACTGACTTCCAAATGAAAAATATTCAAAAGCTCTACATTATATATATATAGAGTACTTTTTTTTAGCAACTGTATACTAGTCTAATTTAGTTATGACTAAAAACTGGGTAACAATAATTATATATATATATATATATATATATATATACTACCGGCCATAATTATTAGATCACCTCAGTTTTTTTTTTAAAGAAATGATGTATTTCATATTATTTTTAGTCTTTACTGCCAAATGAAAATAGAGTGTTTTTTTTGTTATTATTACTTTTCAAAATTTTACAAGGCAAGGAAGCAAAGATAAATCACCCTAAATTTTCTTCATTCTTTCATTGATGAAACTGCAATAGAGGTAATTATTAAATATTCATAAATTCATTTGATGCACAAAAGAACTATTTTATTTTCATTGACAATTATTCACTTGGCAATAAATACTAAAAAAATAGTATGAAATATATCATTTTTTTAAAACACTGGGGTGGCCTAATAATTATGTACGGTAGTATATATATATATATATATATATATATATATATATATAAAACTTACTTTATTTAAATGTTTCCATTTAACTATTTGTGCAGATTATTAAGTGTGAAACCCGAGCTTGGTGTTTTGTCGTGATTTCTTCAATATTTGGTCGAATGTGCGATAAGCAGACCCTTATTTCTTTTACAGTTTTACAGGCGTCTTTCTGGATAATTATATTTTATCTTATTCAGGGTTGAGGAGCCTAATTCACATAAATAAGAAGTAGAAAAATGCAAGAAACTGATAAAGTCTTATTAGCTAATGTGAGATATGCCTTTTGTATAGGAAAGACCAACATGTATCAATGGGTGCCGTCGAATAGTTTATTTTGATCCCTTAATCACTGGCTTACGGCCTATCACGTTGAATACACCGGTTCTCACTCGATCACCGAAGTTAAGCAACATTGAGCCTGGTCAGTACTTAGATGGGTGACTGCTTGGTAATACCAGATGCTGTAAGCGTTTAGTGACGGATGTGCGTTGTGGTGTAGTGGATATCGGCTCGGAAAGAGAAATCGGTGAGTTGAATACCTTGCATTCACTTAAGCACGGGTACCCTTGGGAAAGGTATTAATCCCTCCCTTCCCTTTAGTTATGGTTTGAATAACAAGGGTAGGATTTGGTGACCCTGCCCTTAAAAAAACAAATCTCAATGAATCTTTCTTTCTTCTTCGAAAAGAAAAAAAAGCATTACTAGACACAAAACTTATATAAAAACAACAATTTATTGTTGAAAGAAAATGGTATTACCAGTAATAAATAAATAAAATTTAGTTGGCAATAAATGATCCGCCGAGGTTGATATGCCATAAAAAACAAAACAATCTTAATCACAAGAAATTGTGGCCATTTTTTTTACTTCACGTAACTGAAGTCCAATATTAGAGGGAACATTTCTGACGAGAGTTCTAATTCAATCATACTTTTCTGTGCCCAATGAAGGTAAATGATAGTCGATGTGTTCGATTTCAGATAGATAACCATAATAGGGGTCATTTTCTTTAATGCAGTTACTACGGATTTAAAGAAACAATACAGAATTACTCGACCTTGCTCTATTTTTCCAAATCACAATAAAATCGAAAAAAAAAAAAAAAAAAGAGTTATTTAAAAATTGTTTAATACTTATTCATTTACTTAAATACAAACGCTGTACCGTTACTGCTTCCACACATACGTAGGTCATGACAATATTTCGCGGCAGACTTGAGAGGATCGCACGGCTCACTAGTGTGCCGCGCCCCGACTGTTGATAACCAGTGTCTTAATCTTTTCTTTTTCTAGTTGTGTTTCTTAATATATGGTCGATAATTTAGAAAGGTTACCCCTTAATCGGATGTGCGTTGTGGTACAGTGGATATCGGCTCGGAACGAGAAACCGGGGAGCCGAGTTCGAATTCCAGCTGAATCCATTGTATTCACTTACGCGCAAATACCCTTAGGAAAGGTATTAATCCGTCTCTTCCTTCCAGTTATGGGTTAAATAGCAGGACAGACTGGGTTCTATAGCTTTGGTCGACAACCAGTCTACCACAGAAAGCAATGGCAACCTACTGCGGGATAACATTCTGCCCAGTCAGTCATGTCTCTTTCGAGACATGATCGCCCAAGCGTGTATCATGTACGGCACTTAACTGACTGACCCCTTAATCATCGTCTGGAGAAGGCGGGCGTCGGAAAGTGTCTGAAAACCTTGCCTTGAGTGAAATTGGGTAGACAAAACCTTATTTTCTCTCTATGCATACGAATTCCCTAAATCCTCAATACCCATATATATATATATATATATATATATATATATATATATAAAATTTCAGGCGACTCACATTTTCTGAACAATCTGCTAAGAAGGCTAGCTAATTCTTGTCACAGACACCTGCTTATATATATATATACTAGCAGTATAGCCCGGTTTGCTCGGATGTAATGAAAGCTTTAAAACTAATCCATGGTCCTGGAGCTCAGACTCTTTGGACGTTGGCACGAAAGACTAAAAAGCAATAGTTGTTTCCAGTTAAAGCGAAACCGTAGACTGAAAGAAAACTGAATGGATGTAAGTCAAATTTTGATTTCCTCGAATCGATATCAAATAAGTTCTTTTCGTCCTAAACTAAATTTTGAAGACTAAATAAGTCCTCTTGCACTATTGTAAGAACTGCAACCTTGAAACTTCTGAATATTGTTTCTTATGTCTTTGTCTATGAGTGTGTCAAATTTGATTAAAATCGGACCACTCCTTCTATAACCCGAATTTTTCGATTATCGATTTTCGATATTTATCGGGGCTACCTCGACACAAACCTAGCTAAGAACACTCGCAGACGCTTATAGTACAACTGTGTAAATTTTCAAAAAAATCGGTTCAGCAGTTTCGGAGTCTATAGGTAACGGACACACACACACACACACACACACACACACACACACACACACACACACACACAGAGAAAAGTTCCATTTATAAATAAGTTTAGATTTTGAAATCGAGTGCTAGTCTCAAGAGTCATTTTAGGGGTTATGAACACTAATTGCAAATGATGCAATGGGTGTAGAGGCGCATCTCATCTGGGTAAGTAATTATGTATGTATGCATAGCTAAAAACAATCATGAATATATATCGTCTTCTTCTATGTGTCGCGTCCCTTTAAGACGTAGGCGATCATGGCTCTCAACATCTCCCTATCATTTTTTACTCTTAATACCCCTTCTTCTTTTATTCCATTCAATCTCCGCTCCGCCATTCATCTGCTCAAGTCCATCAAGTATGTTATGCGTTGCTTTTCCTTGTCTATTTCCCCTCTATCCCTCTTGTGAGCATAAGATTCTCCGAACCCTCCTTTCTCACTACATATCCCAGAAACTTCAACTGTCTTTTCTTGATATTAATATAAGTTTCCTTTTCGTGTCAATCTTCTTCAAAACCACGTCGTAGCTCACATGTTCCGTCCATCCTTCTGTAGAACTACATCTTAGTTACTTCGTGTCTTTTTTTCACCTTTGACGAGATTGTACAGGGTTACAGGGAATCACGAAGGGAAGAAGTTATCTTTTCACGACTCCGTATTTGACATACTAAAATAACTCATCTATTCATTCTGGAAAAAAAAGCAACCACCATGGTGCACAGCTTGTCATGCCCCTTACACTGTAAGACACTTCATGACGGACTGCGCTGACTTTTTCGCCCAAGTGTGTTTCACGTATGGCAGTTAACTGACTGACTGACTGACTGACTCGTTTCGGCGTACACGGTCCCTAAGATGACTCTTGAGACCAGCATTTGATTTCAACAGGTGCAGGAATTTAAATAGCTTGAAAGTGTTCTAAAAGAGAACGGATAGTTCGATACTGAGATCTGAAGACATATTGGCATGACCAAGGAGGCATTCCAAAGGCATAGCAGAGTATTACGAGATAGGAAAATCTGGTTGAAAACAGAGTACTGGATCGTTACGTGATGTCTATCCTACAATATGGCAGCGAATGCTGGACAATCACATCAAAGATAAATGAAAGAAAGACTTTAAGCAACCGAAATGTGGTCAGAAACGACGATATTTTGGAGAGGATGTAAAATTTATACGTAACATCAGGAAAAGACAGCTGCAGTTTCTGGGATATGTAAATAGGATGAAGAACTTGGAGAATCCGATACTCACAGAACAGAAAGAAAGAAAGAAAGACAGAGGAAGGCAGCACATGATATACTTGATGGTTTGGAGACATGACTGACTGGGCAGAAGATTATCCCGCATTAGGTTGCCATTGCTTTCTGCGGTAGATCGGTTGCCAGCCAAGGCTATAGAACCCAATCTGTCCTGTTATTTAACCTATAACTGGAAGGAAGAGACGGATTAATACCTTTCCCAGGGGTATTTGCGCGTAAGTGAATGCAATGAATTCAACTGGAATTTGAAACGGAAGCCATTACAAATGATGCGAAGTTTGAGGAGGCGGCTCTCATCTGAGTAAGATATGTTAATCACCATGTATATATGTAAGAATGTAATTATGTTTGATTATTTTCAGCCACTGAATATATATTGGTGCTAAATATATATTTGTTGAAATCGAATACTGGTTTTAAGCGTTCTCTTAGGGGCCATGGACGGGTAAACGAAACAGAAGCAATTACAATTGATACGAGTGGTGAGGAGGTGGGTCTTAAGATGTGGTAATCACCATGTAGATAGCTAATTTAAGGAGATCTATGATAAAGTTGAAAATATTTTCGTGTTTCACCTTTCGCCTTTTAGGACTTTATCAGATTGATGTGTGCAATACAGTACATGTGTGTTATAATACGTCTCCCTGAAAGTCAAAACTCAGGATGAATTAAAAATAAATCTCGTTATTTATTTATAAAAAAAAACTTTCTGTGTGCTTCTTCAAAAAGCCCTTCCCTCCTCCCCTCTTTCGCTCGTTGCTTTCTATCAAGCTATTCGTGTCTATCGGATCGATCATGGACCATCTTCCGCCTATTCGTCTATGTGTTGAATACCGTTGCCATAGCTGGTCGGGTGTTCTTGCTATTCATCTCAAGGTCATCGAAAAGATCTAAAGAAGGATATGTAATTTAATCGATCCTGTATTGGTGTTATGGTGAAATACACCTATTCTATAGTGAATAGACTCTTCCACCTAATTTAAGTAGGAGTAGTAAGAGGAACGAGGGTCGGTCGATGGTGGACGATAGTCGTCGACAGTTAGTCGTATACAAAAGTAGTCAGCGACCTGGCAAAATTACACTGCATAATATATATATAAAGTTCCTAACGTTTTGTACGTCGAACCTATTAGGACCAACTTTAACACAAATACTAGCCGCCACTGCGAAAATAACCCCACAACAATTGACATCTCCACTTGAGTCATTTTCTCACCAACACGACGTGGCTTCCTCTTCCTTTTTCTACAAATATTTTCATGGCAACTAATCCTGCTAGCTTTTTTCCCCTGGTACCCTGACCATATGTAGGTTTAAGCGTGCTACTAAATTGGCATCTAGGTCCCACTTTTTAAACGTTGAAATAGTTAAATGTAACTAAATTGTTGCTATCAATTACTATATATTATTTGGAAAGATAGCAGAGTAGTTTTTTTCCTTAATTTCTTTTCTTTTTCTTTTATTAATCATTTCACCCCAATCAAAGCGGAACCACCACTTCTGCGTAGGTGTTTACAGCGAGAGAAAAGACTGGATAAAGAATGCATTGAAACTAGGATAAGATATGAAGGGGATTCAAGAAGATAGAAAATGGCAGTTGACAAGTCATTTAAATTGTAACTATCAGGGAAGCAAGTAAGTTGAAGGGAGTTCCACAGACAGGAAGTGCAAGAAAAGAAACTGTTGGAGTAGAAGAGTTTCTAAAAGAATAGGTGTACATTGAATTTGAAATGTAATTTTTTTCTCTCTTCTTTAATGTGAAAATATTTATTTTCTCGCTTCCGTTACCCCCCCCCCAAAAAAAAAACAAGCAAAAAAAAAACAAAACAAAACAAAACAAAACAAACAAACAAAAAAACAAACAAAAAAAACAAACAAAAAACAAACAAAAAACAAAACAAAACAAAAAAAAACACGTGCTACTATCCCTAATTTCGTGTCTGTAAATTACAGATTATCTGGAGTTAGCTTAAGCAAGTCAATTGATTTGTCTTTGCAAAATGTCGAAAATGCAAAGAAATTTCAACCTTTTGACTACTGGTAACCAATGCTGATCTTAAATTTTGAAGACACTCATGATCTTTTGTACTACTCGGGGGAATGGCCATACATTCTTCTGCAAGTCTAATCCATTTAACTTATACTAAGTACGTACTTAATATCTACTGTTCCACCCCACCGTGTTTTGGCGGGGATGTTAGCATTCCGGTAGGATAAAATGAAACCTACAAAGGGCGGAAGAACTCTTAACGAGTCAACGGCCAGCTAACTAGAGGTGGTGTCTCAATAAATCACCGTGGAAAAGGCAACGAGATACCACTCCACTATCTACCCCTCGCTTAATCATGGCTTTCCACAATAAGTATATGAAACACAACGGCGTGAAGGGGGTTAATTCCAAAGAAAGCAACTCCTCATCCAGTAAGGACTGGCATGAGCAATAGGTGTCACCTGACCGTCATCCTGCGACTGTTAGCACCAACAGCGTAAAGGGCGCATTTTATCCCAATATTAGTCCCTCGCCCGGGAAGGAACGACATGGGCAACAGGTGTCTCTGGACCGTTACCCTGCGACTGTGCTCAACAAAGAGAGACGTACTTTAGGGACATGGAATGTTAGGACACTCAACAACTGTGGACAACTACAAAATGTCAAGCAGGAGATGGACAGACTGAAGATCAATATCCTGGGCATATGCGAAACCAGATGACCAAACAATGGAGACCTAAGCAGCGACGACCACAGGATAATCTACGCAGTAGCCAAAAACAACGAAAAAGGAGTCGGCTTAATTCTGGACAAAGAAGTGAGAAAATGCGTTCTTGGATACTGTCAGCTTTCAGAGAGAGTCCTCTTAGTCAAACTGAGAGGAAGACCCTTTAACATCTCTATCATAGTAGCTTATGCATCAATAATGCAAAGCACTGAGGAAGGGATAGAACAAACGAGGAGAAAAATGGGTCCAATGATGCACAGCAAATGACCAGGTAATAACTAACACCTGGTTTCAAGAACACCCACGACGTCTGTGGACATGGAGGAGCCCAGGAGGTGAGACGAAGAACCAAATAGACTACGTAACCATAAACAGGAGGTTTAGAAACGCAGTGGTGCAATGTAAAACCTACTCAGGAGCCGATTGCGGGAGCGACCACGCCCCAGTCATCTGAAAACTAAGCGTAAAACTTCGGAGAATGAAAAAGTCTAGCACGGCACCGAGAGTGATATACAACACGCTCGTGAATGACCTCAAACTGCTGAAAGAATGCACTAACAGCGTGAAAAACAAATATGAAGAAAAAAATTGGACAAGGACATTCAAAATGGGACTCATTAAAGGAAGCGATGGTGACATCAGCAAACAACGTTGCCCCAAAGGAAATCAGACGCAGAAAAAAACGAGTGGATGACTGAAGAGATCTTTGACATGATGCAAAGGAGACGGAAATGATGCCAAGACTTGGAAGAGATTACAGGATATTGCACAAAGAAATAAGGAACAAATGCAGACAGGCACAAGAGGAATGGCTCAACGACAAATGCGCAGAGGTAGAGAGACTGAGTAGGACTAATAAACCAGAGATGCATAAAGAGATAAGAGAAATGACAGGACAAAAACATGCTCCTCAACAAGATGTATAAAAGCCAAGAATAGAGCGATAATACTGGAGAAAAAGGAAATCCTCAAGCGATGGGAAAAATATATAGAAGATATTTTCCACGACAAGAGAGAGAGAGAGAGAGAGAGAGAGAGAGAGAGAGAGAGAGAGAGAGAGAGCAACTGATAATACGCAAAGATGAGGACGGACCGGAAATATTAAAGTCTGAAGTGGAAGCTTCAATGGCCAAACTGAATCGAAACAAAGCAGCTGGTTCAGACGGCATTGTAATAAAGCTGCTGTTAGCCCTGAAAGAATTCGGCATAGAAAGAATTAAGGAAATAATAAATGCAATTTATAATAGTGGTACAATGTCAGACAACCTATGCAAATCCATTTTCATAGCATTGCCAGGTGCAAACGAGTTTGAACTAAACCGAACTATCAGCTTAATGAGTCATATTACAAAACTGATCGTCCGAATACTGATGAATAGTGCAAAAGTAGAATCAGGCCAGAGATAGGACAAGAACAGTTCGGGACAAGGAACACCATATTTATGATTAGGATGCTCTCTGAAAGGGCAATACAAATGAAGAAGGACTTATACCTGTGCTTTATTGACTTTAAAAAACGTTCGACAAAATACGCCACAAAGAATTGATGGAGACGCTCAGCAGGCTCGACATATTTGGGAAATACATTAGGGTAATTAAAAACCTCTACTGGCAGCAAATTGCCTGCATACGGTCAGGTAACGAATTCAGCAGTTATACAAAGATAGAAAGGGGCGTAAGACAGGGATGTGTATTTTCACCGGATCTATTTAACTTGTACAGTGAAAATATTTTAAGGACCCTAGATATTATGCCAGGATTTGTCATCGGAGGTCACAATCTGAACAACATAAGATACGCAGACGACACAGTGTTGATTGCAGACACGGAAAAAACTGCAGGACCTCCTACAGAAGGTAGCTGATGAGATTGACATGAAGGAATTACAAATAAATTGCAAGAAAACCGAATTCATGGTCATCAACAAAAAAAAAAGAAAAAAAAAAAGCAGCCCAAAGTACCAAATACAGGTTGTTAAAGTCAAGCAGGTACGAAAATTTAAATATCCGGGAAGTGTTCTAACTGAAGACGGAAAGCGAGACACAGAGATCCAAAGGCGAATTGACATGGAATTGGCACGGCACCGAGAGTGATATACAACACGCCCGTGAATGACCCCAAACTGCAGAAAGAATGCACTAACAGCGTGAAAAACTAATATGAAGAAAAAATTGGGCAAGGACATTCAAAATGGGACTCATTAAAGGAAGCGATGGTGACATCAGCAAACAACGTTGCCCCAAAGGAAATCCAATTCACATGGCGTTCCAGAATCTGAGTAAAGTATTAAGACACAGGAAACTTTCACTAGAAACAAAGAAGAGAGTACTGTATTTCTACGTAATGTCAGTTCTTCAATATGGCAGCGAATGTTGGACAATATCAACAAAGATGAAGGGAAAAATTGGAGCAGCTGAAATGTGGTTCTACAGAAGGATGCTGCGGATATCGTGGACCGAGCATGTGAGCAATGACGAGGTTTTGGAAATGATGGAAGCGAAAAGGAAATTAATACTGAGCATCAGGAAGAGACAAATGAAGTTCCTGGGACATGCAACGAGGAAGGAGGGCTTAGTGAACCTGATACTAACAGGCCAGATTGAGGGAAAAAGAGACAGAGGAAAGCAGCGGATAACATATTTAAAGGGCCTGAGCAGGTGGATGACAGAACGGGGGCTGAGAGACGTTGCAGGAGAAAGCGTAGTAAGAGCCACCAGGGATAGGGAGAAGTAGAAGAGCATGATCGCCTACGTCCTGAAGGGACAAGGTACATAGAAGAAGAAGAAGAAGAAGAAGAAGAAGAAGAAGAAGAAGAAGAATCTCTGAGTAACTTACGTATCAGTTCCGGTACTCTCCGATAACCCTAACAGATCTCTGCTATCACTCTCAACTGCTGTTCTCTCTATGGCAGGAGTATATGTATACTCAGTCGAGTCCATTGCCATATACAAAGAAGAGATCCTACAACAGGTTCTAATAGCTATTTTAACGGAAAAAGGGCGGGATTTAAATACCAATGTAGTAGCACGCTTAAATTCATGTTATCGCGGTACCAGAGAAAAAAGCTTATCTCAGCAGTTGTTATGAAAATAATTGTAGAAAAGGCAGAGGGAAGACACGTCATGTCGGCGAGAAAGTGTTTGCAGTCGAGATACCAAGTGAAGATCGATTACATTGTAGATCCTTCTATGGATGTTGTCGACAACCTCGCGACGAATAGCAGAAGCTCCCGACCAAATATGGCAACAGTATTCAATGCATGGATGAATTCAGCGTTCAGCTTCTCTTAGAATAGCTACCACCAAAGGACAGAGAGCCATTTTTACCCTGGTACTTAATACTACATTATATAAAAGACAGCGGGTAAGAAGATTGTCTTGTGTGAAGACACGAGAGCCACACAAATAAGAGTGTTACAGTTAAAAAAATGGTTATGATGAAAGAAAGAATTGTAGTAGAAAGAATAAGTTGGATTGACTTCAAGAGATAATGATTGCAATTTTCAGGGAAGCATCCACTCGGGAGTCTGCATCAAAATGTATCATTTCTAGGGAGCAAAAAGATCTCTGTGTGGTACTTGCTTCTTACATTTGTAACACCGGGGAAACGATGATGATTCGACTCTATGGAAGTAGCATAGCTTGTCCGAGTCTCTGCATGAACGCGTAAACGACCGAACTCCAACGAGGATAGAAATTTAGGATTGACTAGTGTTGTGGATTCTTGTTTAGGAAACCACAATATAATAATACAAAACAGATATGAGAGGAAAAACGTAAGTATATTGAACAAAAGATATACAACCTGTACAAGGTTAGTTTATTCAGGAATACTTGTTAGTAGGAGTAAAATATATACAAAGAAGTAAGTCCTGGTAATAAGTCTATATTCTTGCTGACCAATGAGCGGCGGTTCAACTGCTCTGACAAGCACTACAACTCTAGCAACAACAACAACACTAACACATTACAGACACCCTACAGACTCACTGGTTCTCTGTAGGCAGGATTATAAGTATACCTTGGACGAGTCCATTGAGTGTGTAAAAAGGGGCGATCTCCAACAAATAGTTACAGCAAAGATATGGTAGCCATCTTCCATTTTACTTTCTGTTGTGCGATTTCCCTGTCATAAGTTACAAGAATTTCTTCTTTTAATATTAAGATCAATTAACGGTGGGCATGTGTATTACCAACATGAGATAAGCATATGGCATTGCAATATTAATGGCAGACACAGAAAGAAAAACGAAGTAGTAAAAAAAAAGCGAGAAGAAAGAACTTGTAGCGTAGGGGCGCGTGTTCTTTATACGTCGGGAGTCACCAGTGTGGCGTAGAGAGCTGGTTAATGTTTCTTTGATTCGGCCTTGTGTCAGACTTAACCAAACCCCCTACAGCTTACAAGTTTTATGCAGAATTATCATCAGAAGGTTGGTTGTCGGCAGGTTGGAATATGTGGAATGGTGTAAGAAGAAGAAAATATACATTTTGCATTTTAAACTAGAAATTTAATAAACGGAAAGAATAACACAAGTTGTAGAAGTTAATGTTCAATTAAAAACATTATTAAGAAGTTATGAGTAGAGTTCGTGTTCAATGATAAAGTTGAGTTAAGGATATCGATAGCTCGTACAAAATGTTCGTAGTAGTAATTGTTGAAAGAGATAAGAAGAAAGAAAATGAGAACAAGGTGCGACCTGACCTTATCTCCGGGTCGATTTGAAGTTGGTTACATTTTAGTTCTTTCGTCTCCCGACTCCCATCTGTCTCTCTTGACTGACGCCGAGGTCATTTATATAGTCTTTTTGAATTTAGCACTGGATCGCTAAGTCCTCAAGTCTTGTAAGTCGCTCCCATTGGTCAAAAATCATTTTAACATCTACTTGCGAAATCTGGTTTCGACTTTTTCGTTAAGCAGATGGTCAATCCTTTTTCTATTTGGGAAAACAAGGATTTCACACGTCGTTGTGAATTTTTGTAAAAGTGGAGCAGGAGGTTGATTTTAATTAATTTCTTATCCGCTACAAACTGACTGCCAATTGTTAAGGTACATAATGCAGAGAAAGAGAAAACACCTAATATGTAAGTTTGGGAATAGTTTTTAACAATGAAGGGAAAATGCAGCCCTGAAATCTGAACACGTAAGAGGCAAATGTTAAGTTGGTTAGCTGGTTGTTTTGTTTTTATGGCATATCAACCTCGGCGGGTCATTTATTGCCAGCTAAATTTTATTTATTTATTGCTGGTAATACCTTTTTCTTTCAACAATTTATTGTTATTTTTATATAAGTTTTGTGTCTAGTAATACATTTTTCTTTTTCGAGTATCAAGATTCATTGGGATTTATTTTTAAGGGCAGGGTCCCAAAGTCCTACCCTTGTTATTTAACCCATAACTAGAGGGAAGAGACGGATTAATTCCTTTTCCAAGGGTACCAGTGCTTAAGTGAATGCAGGGTATTTTAATGGAATTCGAACTCGGCTCACCGATTTCTCTTTCCGAGCCGATATCCACTGCACCACAACGCACATCCGTCACTAAACGCCTACAACACCTGATATTCCCAAGCTGTCACCCATGTAAGTACTGACCAGACTCAACGTTGCTTAATTTCGGTGATCGAGCGAGAACCAGTGTATTCAACGTGATATGGCCGTAAGCCGCGTATTCGTGTGGAGAAGCAAGTAGAAGGCATTTTAAACATTTGTTGCTGTGATGAGAACGATCGTCTTTTGGACATATGTTTGTATGGACATTCTACCTTGATTTGGTGTCTCGCCTCCAAAAGTTGATAACATCATTTTTGGAAGTAAAACAAATAAAACAAATTAAGAAAAACAAATGAATAAGTTAATAAACTAAGCAAATAATAAACAAATCAACAAACTACGTCCACCAAAAAAAAAAAAAAGAAAAAAAAAGAAAAGAGCACAATACAATCGGCTACCCACAATGTAACAGGCTACCCACAATGCAATAGATTACTCACCATGTATCACTGGCCTGTATATATAAAAAGTCGTGCAAAACCACAACGCATATGGCCTGGCGATTGCGTTTAGCATAAAACGAAGAGCTGCCTGTGGGTGTTGACTTCAATGTCCACTTATATATTTGTTGAAATCGAATACTGCTCTTAAGCGTCATCTTAGGGGCCATGAACAGCTAAACGAGAAGGAAACCATTACCAATGATGTGACAGATGAGGAGGCCGCTCTCATCTGAGTTAAATATAGCAATCACCATTTATATATGTAAGTATGAAATTATTTTTTTGAGTATTATTTTTGATCGATACTTGTATTTAAGTAGATATTCTGTTAATAATCAAACAGTATATATATTTATTTTTTACAGGCCTGATTATTTACGTAAATTTTATAATTTACATGTAAATTTTATAATTTACATGTAAATTTTATATGTAAGTATGTAATTATGCAAATATACGTGGCTGAAAATATATTTAGATGCCAAATATATATACGTTGAAATCGAATACTGGTCTCAAGCGTCATCTTAGTGCCCATGGATGACTAAACGAGACGGAATCCATTATAAATGATGCTAGAGGGGAAGAAGCCGCTCTCACCTGAGGATAATTTGGTAATCACCTTTTATATATGTAAGTATGTATTTATGTATGTATACGTGACTGAAAATAATCATGAATATATATCGATGCCAAATATATATTTGTTGAAATCAAATGCTGGTCTCAAGAGAGTAGTTTAATGTAACCTAAATACACTTAGCTGGGTAAGCTGGGAGATTGATTCTGGAGATAGATCGCTGGGGAACGTTGATTTTGGAACGAGGCAACAACAGAATTTTTGAGCAGAAGAGAATTGTGCATTACAACAAATAGCGCGCTATTAGGAAGGAAAAAATAGAATTTTTCCGGGAGCTATAAGAACACCAACACGGTTGCATTATTTATGGAAAAGTCGCTTTCTCCGCGCCTGGTTTAGCCAGTCACGTGAGATGACACCAGAGCGGTCAGGTGCAAATTCTTGTGAATGCAAACCTACCAGAAAAAGCTGTGACTTTTGTGACAAGGTTTGTAAGTCTTTTGCGGGACTCAAACATCACATGATTGTACACAAATTGTATACAAGGACAGGCAACTCTCAAGCATAGGTAACACAGTTAAACTTTATGTTTGCCACATGTGTAAGATGATGATGTAAAAGTGAAGCTAACCTTATTAATCAGTTACGGGTACAGAGAAGAACGTTAGCTCGGGTATAAGTGATGAAAATAATACAATCCTGAATGAAAAGCACAAAAAATGAACCAACACTCGTCTCGATCAAAACTCTGCCGAGGCAGACAAAGCAAACCTCGCTGCTGAGCTTGAAAAGAACCTCCAATCCGTGGTGGACTGGGGTAATGTTATGTCGCCAAGTATAAATGAATAACTCAACAACAGAATCAGAATATAAGTTGTATTCCGCGGAAAGATGGTTAGTAGGTACAGAAATGATTAGTAATATTTACAATAGAAAAGATACAATAGTCCAATCCGTCGTAAGACGTGTGTATATGTGATTACTTCCGGTACGCCACCGGAAGTGTGACTAACTCTCGCACTGACTCTCAAGTGACTCTCAAATGACTCTTTACGACTCTGCACGACTCTGTACGAACCCGTACGAATCATTATTGAGTTGTCCCTCCCAGTAAGGGCAACATGTGACACATAGTCAGTTTGGACTGGGATTTCCGGCCAAAAAATATCTGTCTATTTTTGCCCAGTCGTGTCTCTACCCTTCGGCGGAACCACGACTGGGTTATTGCTCTCTGCTCGGAAGCAGAGGGCGCCCTCTACGCGAATGCAGAGAGCTGACAGTGTCGTAGAGTCGTCAGTCTAGTGACTCTGTACGGCGAACCCGTACGACTGTATTTACTAGCCTTCCCACGTAGGCTGGATGTGACACATGGTCATTTTATAGTGGGTATTCCCGGCCATATAGCCGGGCCAAAAAATGCCTGTCTATTTTTCCCCAGTCGTGGTTCTACCCTTCGGCGGAACCACGACTGGGTTATTGCTCTCTGCTCGGAAGCAGAGGGCGCCCTCTACGCGAAGGCAGAGAGCTGACAGTGTCGTAGAGTCGTCAGTCTAGTGACTCGGTACGGCGAACCCGTACGACTCTCCTGTAGAGAATCCACCATTGCTATATATAGCAATGGGAACAGTCCATTATTAGTCAAATAGGGGCGGCGCCCTAACAGGTAAGAAATGGCTCGTAAATTTTAATGCTTCCAAAACGAAGCTGCTATCTATTAACCATCACAGACAATCGTTCCTCCCGTTCATTAATATGGATCAGGCTTCTCTCTGTGAAAGTAAAACACTGCGCCTCCTCGGATTAACTCTCACATCAGACCTCAAGTGGAATAACTACATAGAATCCATAGCTAAATCCGCTGCTAAGAAAGCCGGTTCTCTGTGTAGTACCAGGAAGTTTTTCCCATCCGAAACAATCCTGCACATATACAAATCTACCATCCGCCCGTGCATTGAATATTGCTGCCATATCTGGTCGGGTGCTCCTGCTATCCACCTAGGTGTCCATGACAAAATCCAACGGAGAATTTATCATGTGATCGATCCCGACTTGGCAGCTCGAATACAGTCACTTTCTCACCTGCGCAATGTGGCTCTCCTGTGTCTCTTCTACAAATACTTTCACGGCTTCTGCTCCGATGAACATATCTCACTCGGACCCCCTATATATGAATTTCCTCGAGCCACAAGATTAACAACGAGGTCCCATCCTTTTACTGCGAAACCGATAAATTGTAAACGCAAATTCTACTCCAACAGCTTCTTTTCTCGCACTTCCCGCCTGTGAAATTCCCTTCCGTTTATTTGCTTCCCCGACAGCTACAATCTCCAAGAATGCAAATGCAAAGTCAATAGTCATCTCCTAGCTCACAAATTTACATCCTCTCTCTCATGCTTTTTCTCCGTCTACCCCACTCTCGTCAGTCTTCTCTTTCTTCTCCTACTCTCTTCCTGACACCCCCTGCAACCTGTCATCCTTTCACGTAACATTCCTCCTGTGTAACACCCTGCACAACAGTGGCAGTAAAATACCTTTCTTGTTGTCACACGATTATAAAAAAAAAACCCTGAAGACTTCGTATTCTCCAAAGAATCATCGCCATCCTGTCATCAATGACATTAAAATCATCAGTAAATTGTTCCTTTGGAAATTATGAATATTACAGGTATTTATACTCTGTCAGGAATCGACATCCACCATATATGCATGTAGAAATGGGGACCTGGCCGAGTGCTTTGAGCATTTAGACCATGAGTCCCCAGTTCGAATTTCATCATAGTCGATTTATCAGAATGATGACTTATTGAGGTAATCGGTCAGGCGCGGCGATCTTAGGATGAGGTAATTTTCGAAAGTGCCTGAAAACCATATCACGGCTCGGCCCAAGCTTGCGAGTGAAATTGAGTAGACGGAACTGTTTGGAAGCCGGTGTTTGTTGTACTAACATAAAGCCACAAATAATCGTGACCGATGGTTTGAGCGTACTGCCGGTGTTCAAGCTGATGCTAATAAGAGATGATGCACATTCTCCCAGAAACCGTAACTAAGGTCTGCTCAGCAGTGTTAATATATAAATCACAGGTGGGCTCTGTGGGTGTTGAACAAAAACAAATGTGCTTGAGTAGCCCCTGTAGCTGACGAGTGTATTTGGAAAACGAGAGTAGCCAGCCATTATGTATGTATGCATTGCGTTAATATTTTGATGAAGTGTTGAATTTTTCACAGCGAGTATGAGGATTTTGTCAGTAGCAGAAAAGCTACTTTTTCTTCGCTTGGTGAGCAACTGTAAAAGTTTGAATGGTGGGCAGCCATAGAATATGTGCTGAACTGCTAAAGCGTAAAGTAGGAACTGTCAGTAAACGTCTAGATGTTTTGTCATAAGATTTTTGAGAAAAAGAATGTATTCCTGATGACTGCCGTGATACATGTGTGAAATTACGTGCGTTAATCTGCCCTCATCAGCTGCCAACCAGGGGAGGTAACACAGTTTCAGTGGTTAAGGCGGTACTACCACACCTAGCAACACCAGCTGCTTTTGTCAGGGTATTTTAAAAAAAAATTTTTGTTTGTAAAGAGTGACGTTTTTTGCAAATGTAAATCAAACGTTGTGTTAAAAGCGTTTGTCTTTGATCGTTAGCCGATCCACAACGCACTCGTAACAACCATTACTAATGACGTAGAATGGAAGGTAAACAGATATCTTTGACGTCGAAAGTAATATTGTGTTGCGAGCAATGACTTCAATCAACTTTGTTTATTTTGAATTTTGTACAGACCTCCCACCCACCCCCGATGCGCGTTGAGTCGTGGTCTAGAGACGTTAAAACGCACGCTTAAATTTCCAGCCAGTGACGTCCAACCTCAAAAGAAAGGAAATGATTGAACATCAAAAAAATGCACGGCACCCAACCTCAATGGAATAGCGCATGACATATCCACCCGTATTCCAAGCAGTCGGATTGCATCGTAGCGGTTTTCCCTTCGTCCCTATGCCTACCTGTTCTTCTTCCATGGGTTCGTTAATTCTTCTAGGAAGACACATCTAAAATTATTTATAAATGGAACTTTGTCTGTGTGTGTGTGTGTGTGTGTCCGTTACCTATAGACTCCGAAACGGCTGAACCGATTTTCTTGAAAATTTATACAGTTGTACTATAAGCGTCTGCGAGTGTTTTAGCTAGTTTTGTGTCGAGGTATCCCCGAAAATATCGAAAATCGATAATCGAATAAATTGGGTTATAGAAGGAGTGGTTCGATTTTAATCAAATGTGATACACTCATAGACAAAGACATAAGAAACGATATTCAGAAGTTTCAAGGTTACAATAGTGCAGAAAATCGATAATATATATATATATATATATATATATATATATATATATAAGAGGCAAGATGTTTATGTGCGTGTCTGTTTATCTGCCCTGTATGTCTGTATTTTTTCAGCCCTTTCATTTTAGTTTTTGCTTCGGGTTTGGCTCTAAGTAGGTATAATTGTAATTCTTAGTCTCGGCCATGATACCATTTACTCAGAGGACTTATTTAGCCTTCCAAATTCAGTTCACGACGAAAAAACTTATTTGATATCGATACCAGGAAATCAAAATTTGACTTACATCCATTCATTTTTCTTTCAGTCTACGGTTTCGCTTTAACTGGAAACAACTATTGCTTTTTAGTCTTTCATGCCAACGTCCAAAGAGTTTGAGCTCCAGGACCATGAATTAGTTTTAAAGCTTTCATTACACCCGAACAACGCCGGGCTATACTGCTAGTCTCCTTTAAACAGAGCAAATTACAATGACAGGGCGTACATGTTCTTTGAATGATATGTACTAGAAATTGCAGAGGTGAGACAAAAATTAACTAACACCATCCAATCACTTCTTCCACTCACTAAAATCATGTTGGGACTTGGGACTTATTTTAAATTTTCTCACAGGGCATTCATCTTCCTTGTGAAAACAGAACTTAGCCATTACATGCTGTTTGTAAGCTGCTTCACACTGTGTACAGACTAAGACCATAACACCTTTTAGCAATTTGTTATGACGCCACGTGTACATCTGCAGTGATTGTGGGCCTGCAGAGAACACATGACGTAAAGTGATTCGATCAATTTGACGCAATGCGTAGACACCGGTGTCAGTGTATCACGACAGCTTAAGAACGTTTGCATCTGGTAGAAGATCATAGGTAGATCGCAGGAGAAATGATATTACTAATGGCTCCATGGCGATCAGGGTATTCTATGATAGCTTAATCGGGTCAATATCACTCCATGACGTCCATGCACAATGTTTGGACTGAGAAACTGCAGCTCGTTCTTTAAATTTCCTGATTTCTTTAAACACCGAGTCTCGTTTTCCCATTTAACTCTGCTTGAGGTCGTTCGCATTTGGTAGAAGATCATAGGTAGATTGCAGGAGAAATGATATTACTAATTGCTCCATGGCGATCAGGGTATTCTATGATAGCTTAATTGGGTCAATATCCCTCCATGTCGTCCATGCACAATGTTTGGACTGAAAAACTGCAGTAGATATTTGCTCCACTTGTAATTTCCTAAATTCTTTAAACACCATGTCTGGTTTTTTCTTCAACATTGCTTAAGGTCGTTCGCATTTGGTAGAAGATCATAGGTAGATCACAGGAGAAATGATATTACTAATTGCTCCATTGCAATCTGGGTATTCCATGATAGGTTCATCGAGTCACTATCACTCCATGTCGTCCATGTACAATGTTTGGACTGAAAAACTGCAGCTTTTTTTTTTAAATTCTGATTTCTTTAACCACCTTGTCTTGTTTTCCCATTTAACTCTGCTTAAGGTCGTTCGTATTTGGTAGACGATCATAGGTAGATCGCAGGAGAAATTAGATGACTAATTGCTACATTGCGATCAGTGTATTCCACGATAGCTTCATTGGGTCAATATCACTCTATGTCTTACATGTACAATGTTTGGACTGAGAAACTAGCTACTTTTTTTTTAAATCTCCTGATTTCTTTAAACACCTGGTCTCGTTTACCCTTTTAACCTTGCTTAAGATCGTTCGTATTTGGTAGACGATCATAGGTAGATCGCAGGAGAAATAAGTTAATTGCTCCATTGCAATCAGGGTATTCCATGATAGCTTGCATCGGGTCAATATCATTCCATGTCGTCCATGTACAATGTTTGGACTGAAAAACTGCAGCTTTTTTTTTTTTAAATTCTGATTTCTTTAACCACCTTGTCTTGTTTTCCCATTTAACTCTGCTTAAGGTCGTTCGTATTTGGTAGACGATCATAGGTAGATCGCAGGAGAAATTAGATGACTAATTGCTCCATTGCAATCAAGGTATTCCATGATAGCTTGCATCGGGTCAATATCATTCCATGTCGTCCATGTACAATGTTTGGAGTGAGAAACTGCTGCTCTTTCTTGAAATTTCTTGATTTTTAAAACACCATGTGACTTTTTCCCTTTCAACCAAGCTTAAGTTCGTTCGTGCTTCTCAGTCAAGTTTCCTCTTCAAGAATCTAATTGTAATGTTAATTGTTATCCACTAACTTCTTAATCTTTTTTTATTGTTCTGCCTTCTGATTTTTCTCATGGTCTTCAACACCTAGTAGCCACTTGAACATCGATGGCTTTGCTGCTTTGCTTGGGTTGAAATTGTTGTGGCGAAACTTAGTCGCCAAATTGTTGTGGCCTGTATGGGCCAGGAAGAAAGACAGGAAAGCAAGAATTTAGGTTCAAACGGTGTATTAGAATATCAAAAAACATATACAAGTAATAGAGTTAGTAATCAGCAAAAGTCCGAACTGTATAGTTACGCTGCGTCTTGATTGTCTATAGACTACCTCACAGCTGCGCTTCTGGAAGTCACTCAGGTTAGTATTCATTGACGGAGGAAGAACCCATTCCTATAAATAGGGCACCATAACAGAAATAATTTTTTAACATTATCTATCTATCTATCTATCTATCTATCTATCTATCTATCTATGTTTTCGTATCTATCTATCTATCTATCTATCTATCTATCTATCTATCTATCTATCTATCTATCTATCTATCTATCTATCTATCTGCATGGGGAAAAGTCTTGTTGCAAGACATAGTATTTTCTATAGTATAGTCATCCTCTTCATCCAGGCAGCACTATGTCCTCAAGGCACCTGATGTAGGCATAACATCGCCATCACTAGTAATCACTTCAAACATCTTCAAACATCTTCGTAATTACCATTATTAATCCCTCTCTTTGCAAACTATCTATCTAAAACTGTTCATATCTAACTGGTCATATCTAACTGTTCATATCTAACTCATTCTGTTCATATCTATCTCATTCTGTTCATATCTATCTATCTATCTATCTATCTATCTATCTATCTATCTATCTATCTATCTATCTCAGTCTGTTCATATCTTTTTATCTCAGACTTTTCATATCTATCTATCTATCTATCTATCTATCTATCTATCTATCTATCTATCTATCTATCTATCTAGCTCAGTCTGTTCCTATCTATTTATCTCAGTCTTTTGATATCTATCTATCTATCTATCTATCTATCTATCTATCTATCTATCTATCTATCTATCTCAGTCTGTTCAATATCTATCTATCTATCTCAGTCTTTTGATATCTATCTATCTATCTATCTATCTATCTATCTATCTATCTATCTATCTATCTAGCTAGCTAGCTAGCTAGCTAGCTCAGTCTGTTCCTATCTATCTATCTCAGTCTTTTGATATCTATCTATCTATCTATCTATCTATCTATCTATCTATCTATCTATCTATCTATCTATCTATCTATCTCATACTGTTCATCCGTCTCTTTCTATCATAGTATGTTGTTTTTTATTACGAAAGTTTGTGTCAAAATATAATTGCTTATTTCCGCCTGTAAATGTATTTCCGCCCTTCCTTAACTCATTGTTTGTCATCTGCCTGTTAAAACCTGTTTTGCATTGTTTATCCATAGCATTTTGTTTGTCTATATTTATATCATTTTTCCAACCTATGACCCTGAAGTGCTTTTTGACATGAAACTCTGGAATCGGTCAATTAAATAAGTCACTTGAACGTGTCATGGTTTATTGAAATGATAGGCAGATATATAATTTTTTTTTGTATATGTGTTTTTCTGCGTTTGTAATTAGTGTAATTTTCGCTATATTTATGCTTGAAGTCAGCTCTATAAGAAGACGAGCGTTCGTAGATAGAAACAGTGTGTTCTAGGTACTTCCACTCATTTTCGATAACTAACTCTTATATTGAATTTTAAAAATAAAAAATGTTTCTTAATACTTTTATTTTAGTTTTAATTAAAAGCTAAATGATAAAATTTACGACTTACTATTTCCTGTAAGCAAAATACTCTCTGGTTAATTTTAAACAGAAATTATATTGATTGGAATATAACATTTTTCAGATTTTTTTTTAATATTTCTATTTTTCGGCCATTTTTGAGCAATCGACACATTTGTAAACAAAAGTTTATCCTTGGTTTTAAAAATCTTGCAAAAATAAAATATACATCTGTGACACATTATCTTTTCGAAAATTAGTAAATGTGATGTTAAATTAATCTGATTTACACAAGTATTACTTATTTATAGCATGAAATTTCGACTAAAACTATCTATTAAACACGGAGTTGAACTTTGAAACCTTATAAACGCATTTTAAATTTGTTGACAGATTGACAGATGCAAGATAAGATAAGTTTATGGCAATTGCAAATGACATAATTCTACAATTTTTTCTTGTAGAGGGAAGAAACCCTGAAACATATGACCTTTTTATGTACAGATAAAAATTACCATACTAAAAAACTTCAAATACACAAGAAATAAAATAAAATAAAAATAAAAATTATTTTAAAAATACGAAGATAAGACGATTTGTATAGAACTTTTCGATTTTCGATTAGCAGATATAATCTTCACTTAATAAACTAACGATAACAAATCATTCATGTATTTTAAAAATAGGTTTGAAACTTTATAAATTAATATAATTAAAAAAAAATGAAAACAATTCTTTTAAAATTTTATTATTGATCGAAAAAAATTCTCCAGACTCTGTTTTTAATATATATTATTAATTAAAGAAATTTAAAGCTTATCAAATTAAATAATGTCATAGTTTTATTGCATTTTTTATTTTATTATTGGAAGTAGATTTTCAGAAATAAAGGCAAAATGTTTAAAATAAATAATAAATGATTTACATTCCCCAATGAGTATTGCGTTTAACAAATAAAACAAATTTTCTCAACAAAATTAATTTCTTAAAATTTCATGAATTTACGTGAGTGGAAGTAATAGATGTAAAGAATATTTTTACAAAGATTTTAAAAAAATAATAATTTCAAAAAATAATTTAATTCATTTGTGAATAAGTAATAAAAGTTTTATTAAAATCCGACAAATATTTCATATGTGCAATAATTTTTAAATTAATGTGTTTGTCACCGAAAAAAAAAAAAATTGAGTTACGTAATATTTCGTTTTACATTGTAAACTAAAATAAAACAAAATATTTTCCCCAAGTTTTGAACGCGTTAGAAAAAATCAAAACATTTTTTAAAAATTACAAAATACTTTGATCTTTGCTCTTAATAACAATATAAACATTTTGATGGAAGAAGTTCATTTTTATTAAGTTTGGGGCTTTTTTTTATTCACACGATGCTGTTTTTTTAGCGATTTAATGGCGATACCTAGTCTAGATATTCATCTTTGTGTAGAATTTAGATATAAGCCGTTAAGGGCTTTTCGTAAGTTGGATTTCTTTTGGGTGGGAGGGGGCTAAGGTTTTTTACATTATTTTTGTCTTGTATATAAATTTATTTTACTTATTTTATTTTTTATTTTATACTGTTTCTGCATTTACTTATTTTAAACAACAACAACAACAACAACAATAACAACAACAACAACAACAACAACAATAATAATAATAATAATAATAATAATAATAATAATAATAATGGAAGCAAATAGGCCGAACATTGTGAAAAACCAGAAAGAAAAAAACTTGCCTATTAATTGATATGGCTTGTCCAGCGGATTGTAACATAGCAACCAAGGAATTCGAAAAACTGTCAAAATATAAAGACCTGAAAATTGAAATAGAAAAAAAATGTGGAAGTTGAAATAAAGTATCGTGCCAGTAATTTTTCAAAATTTTTTTGATAATCGGAAAGTTTAAGTAACAATCGATAGGACTGCACTGAAAAAAGTGAAAAAAAAAAGAAAAAAAAAGAAAAGAAAAACAACGAAATTAAACGTGGTGGTAGTCTGCTTCAGGTCTACCCCTATTCTTCTTTTTTTTTTTTTGCTTTATTCTGTTAAACATGTATTTGCACAGAAGCTATGTACCCGCAAGGACACATGGCACAGTAGATAAAACTGTTGGTTGGATGCACTGACTTAACCCAAACAGTCTTGAGTTCAATACCTGAAGACGGTAGTGATAAACAAACATTTAGAACGTTAAGTTAAATGGAGATGATTTAGACATCCGGAAGTGGCATCTTTTATGGAACGAGAACAATCTACCCCAGTAAACAATATAAGAATTCGGTTCGAAATTTCAGTCAGCTGGAGAAGTTAAAAGCGTACAATGGCCAAAATGTCGTGATTAAGACAATAAAAATGAGGACAACAGTCCGAACATTGTCAGTTAGTTAAGTGTCATACGTGATATACGCTTCGAGCGATCGTGTCTCGGAGGAGACATGTCTGACTGAGCAGAAGATTATCCTGCAGTAGGTTGCCATTGCTTTCTACAGTAAACTGGTTGCTAGCTAAGGGTATAGAACCCAATCTGTCCTGTTATTTAACCCATAACTGGAGGGAGGAGACGGATTAATACCTTTCCCAAGGGTATTTGCGCATAAGTGAATGCAGTGAATTCAACTGAAATCCGAACTCCCACAATAGACATCCCCGAACATTGTAAAGAATGTAAATACCACATCTTAGAAATATGGACAACGATACCAATTTTAAGAAGACGGAATGCATGTCTTTATTAAAAGTGACAGTCCAAGATACAAGCTAAAAATGGGGGATGTCAGAATGAAACAAGTGCAGAAAATTAATTTTCTGCGAATTGTTGACAGAGGACGGAAAATGCCACATTGAAATCCGAAGGCGCAATGGAATAGTGAAAGATGTCTTCCAAAAGCTAAGCAAAGTATTAAGAAACAGGAACATTTCGTTTCAGACAAAGAAAAGAATGCTAAAGTGCAAAGTAATATCAAACCTTTTTTTTATGGCGGTGAATGCGAAACAGTGATGAAGAGGCGGCTTGAAGGAAAGATGTTGAGAGTACCAACGAGGGAGTTTTAAGGAGAATGGGACTGAAATGATTAGAGTCACTTCAACATATTTGGTTGGGTTGATTAGTGATCTCGATCCTCACTGCGTGATTGCTACTTTAAGCCTTGTGCCACACCACGCCATGCTTAGCAAATCTCTATGTATTTATGAGAGCCACCATTATACAGCTATTAAATAAAAACTTGGGGTAATCGTGGAAAATCCACGGTTTACGGTTTTTAATTTAAATTAATAGTTTTTGGGTCTTCTAAATCCATAGAATGTAAATACTTTAAATGAGCACTGTATGGCATAATTACAATAACAGTCATTTGTAGTTTTATTTGTTTATCTAAACTTATTAATTAATGGAACTTT
Organism: Ascarosepion bandense; assembly: GCA_037127315.1. Taxonomy (NCBI): domain Eukaryota; kingdom Metazoa; phylum Mollusca; class Cephalopoda; order Sepiida; family Sepiidae; genus Ascarosepion; species Ascarosepion bandense. The sequence goes on along the minus strand of JBBBDQ010029039.1, from coordinate 257,658 downwards.
GTCTGTGTGTGTGTGTCTGTGTGTGTGCGTCCGTTACCTATAGACTCCGAAACAGCTGAACCGATTTTCTTGAAGATTTATACAGTTGTACTATAAGTGTCTGCGAGTGTTCTAAGCTAGGTTTTGTGTCGAGGTACCCCCGATAAATATCGAAAATCGCTAATCGAAAAATCGAGTTATAGAAGGAGATGTCCGATTTTAATCAAATTTGATACACTCATAGACAAAGACATAAGAAACGATATTCAGAAGTTTCAAGGTTGAAGTTCTTACAATAGTGCAGAAAATTGATAATATATATATATATATATATATATATATATATATATATATATATATATATATATAAAAGGCAAGGTCGGGTCTGGATTCGTCTGGAGTCCAGACACCCGATTTCCCATCTAGAACTGAGGCCCAACTGAATGACGTCCACATTACGCCCTCGCTGATTTCTAGCATAATCTCAAAACTTTACCCTCACAAAGCGAGTGGTGGGGACGGAATCCCAATTATAGTCTTGAAGAAATGTGCCCCTGAACTCTCCTCTGTCCTTTCTAAGCTCTACAACCTCTGCCCATCTTCCTCCGGCTTTCCTGCCTGTTGGAAGTCTTCTTCTGTGGTTCCAATATTCAACAACACTGGTGAACCCTCGGACTCCGCAAATTACCGCCCTATCAGCCTTCTTCCGATCTTCTGCAAAGTGTTCGAAGCCATTATCAATGCCGAGGTCGTTCAGCATCTCACGGTCCACGGGCTCCTCTCGGACTAACAGTATGACTTTCGCTTCACCAGGTCTATTGCTGATATGCTAACGACCATCACCGAGTATATATACCAGGCTCTCGACAAGAATGGTGAAGCCCGAACTATCGCCTTGGACATCTCTAAAGCATTCGACAGAGTATGGCATGCCGGCCTTCTACGGAAACTGCGAAGCTACGGCATTACTGGACTTTTGGTGAACTTAATTCAGTCATTCCTCTCTAACCGCACACTGAAGGTGGTATTAAACGGACATGCCTCCCATAACTACCCTACAAACGCGGGTGTCCCCCAAGGCTCTATCCTAGGTCCTACGCTCTTTCTAATCTACATCAATGATCTCCTCGATGACATAAGATCACAAGTAGGCATGTCCGCCGATGATACCACAGTATACGCTCGCCTAGATCAAAAATCTGGTGTCGATGTCAAGGCGAACCTCGCGGCCGAGCTTGAAAAGAACCTCCAATTCATGGTGGATTGGGGTAAGAAATGGCTCGTAAAATTCAATTCTTCCAACCCGAAGCTGCTGTCAATTAACCACCACAGACGACCGCACCTCTTTAGCATGGAACAGGCTTGCCTCCCATAGAGTAAAACACTACACCTGCTTGGCCTGACACTCTCAGCGGACCTCAAGTGGAATGACTACGTCGAATCCATTGCTAAATCTGCTGCTATGAAAGTCGGCTCTCTGTGCAGGGCCCGGAAATTCTTTCCGTCTGAATCTATCATGCACTTATATAAATCTACCATCCGCCTTTGTTTTGAATACTGTTGCCACATCTGGTCGGGTGCCCCTGCTATTCTCCTCGGGGTTCTTGACAAAATACAGCGGAGAATCTGTAATGTGATTGACACCAACTTAGCTGACCGCCTGCAGTCACTCTCTCAACGGCGTGACGTGGCTTCCCTGTGCCTCTTCTATAAATACTTTCATGGCTTCTGCTCTTATGAACTTAAATCACTGGTGCCCCCTAGGTGTGAATTTGCACGAGATACTAGATTGGCAACTAGGTCCCACCCTTTTACAGTGAAACCGATGAAATGTAACCGCAATTTCTACTCCAACAGCTTCTTTTCTCGCACGTCCCGCCTGTGGAATTCCCTTCTGCATGCTTGCTTCCCCGACGGCGACAACCTTTAGGGGTTTAAATGTAGGGTCAATAGACACCTCCTAACACAGTAACTCACACCCATTCTCTCCAACTCTCTCTTTATGTACATCTTAACTCGTCTATCACCCTCCTTCTGACATTTCCTATACTCAATCGCCCTATGTAACCCCCGGCGCTATAGTGGCTTGCTTGGGGTGATATGATTAAAAAAAAAAAATTGTGTGTGTGTGTCTGTTTATCTGTCTGTATGTCCTTTATACAAATCCACAATTTTTATCCCATTCTCACCAAACTTCACACAAATATTTTTGGGCTGAGTTTGAGCTCCAGGACCATGGATTAGTTTTAAAGCTTTCATTACACCCGAGCAACGCGGGCTATATTGCTTGTTTCTTATAAACGTTTCACTCTAAGAACGTCAGGGCCGCAGCTACTGCTCAGGGGGTTACAGTGAGAGAGAAAAAAAACAGCAAAGTTCAGAGATGTCGAAGAAAAGATGAGAGAAAATTAGGAATCATGGAAATAGAAGATGGCAACTGACGTTGCATTTAAACTTTTAGAGATTGTGGCTATCAGAAAAGCAAGTATGCGGAAAAGACTTTCATAGGCAGGAAGTACGAGAAAAGAAGCTGGTAGAGTAGAATTGAAGGTAACAGTTTACTATTTTGATGGTTAAAGGGTGGGACCTAATTGAAAATCTAGTATCACAAAAAATTCATGTGGTCGGGGCACCAGAAAAAAAGTATAGCTTCTTGATCTATGAAAGCAGTACCAGTACTGCAATAGTAATGGCAAAGCATGGAAAATAGAATAATCTATTATTTTTTATGTATTGGGAAGAAGCGTTAAATACTTCTTTCTTTCTTTTTTTTTTTTTTGCTGAAACCAAGTAGCGTCTCTAGCATGTCATTCCGTCTTTTCACACGGTTACAACGGAATAGGTGGTTGTGTTTGAGATATTATGCTGGTGTAACGGTCCTGAAACTTAAAGTACTTAACAAAGGCAAGATGGGGAACAAGCAAAATTATTCTTTGATATTTTATATATTACTTGTTTGTTTATTTTACGATAAAATAAAATAAAACTCAAAGTGAATATTCTCTAAGCGTGCTAAGTACATAATGTTTGCTAGAGTTTTGATTTGATTAAACAAACTTTAGAATTTTATTTGAACATTTAATAATAAGAAAATATCATTAATACATGGCATTTAAATTTGATATATAAGAAAGTCTCCTAAAACAGACGGGAGGTTAAACATGTAAAAGAATATATTTATAAGCATTCGAAAAAACATGGGCACGTGTGTGTGTGTGTGTGTGTGTGTGTGTGTGTGAATGCAGTCGTACATTCATAACACGCGCGTAGACAATATTCCACTGTATGAGATGTTTTGATAATGTAGTGGTTATCGCATTAGACGTCGACAGATTGTCAGGATGGATCAAAACAGTCTACCCATTTCCGCCTGAATTTCAATTGACGTCAGCGGTGCCTTCGCCCCACCATCCCCACACCCCCAAGAAAAAAGTACGAGGCGATTATAACTTGCGATGGTAGAACCGCCCACTCCCAACGATGATGAAAACGGTACACACGCGTAGAGAATTATTACCCGTACATGTAGACACACACTGGCGTGTTTTTGTCGCCGCAAATATAGCGATTATGTTGTCCTCTCAATTAATCTTCGTGGAGCGACAAAAATCCATATCCCCAAAGAAGAGCTGATTCTCTACCTGTCACACACTATCTGCGTGTGACTTTGCATCCTCGTATGTAATGTATATACGTGCGTCTGTGGTGTGCGTGGGTGTCTTGCATGTGCTCGTGACATTTGATGTAGACAGATGCACACGCACTCACTACTACATCCACACTTTCACTGAGTTTAAGATCCTCCTCTTCTTCTTCTATGTGGCTTTTTAGGGCGTAGGTTATCATGGCCTTCCACGTCTCCCTATTCCTGGTGGCTCTTAGCACGCTTTCTCCTGTTACACCACGCAACCCCCTTTCTGCCATCCACCCGCTCTGGCCAGTCAAGTAAGTTACACGCTGTTTTCCCCTGTCTCTCCTTCCCTCTATCTGACCTGTTAGTATCAGTTTCTCCAAGCCCTCCTTCCTCATTGCATGTCCCAGGAATTTTAGTTGTCTCTTCCTGATGCTCAATATTAATTTTCTTCTTGTTTCCATCCTTTCCAAAAGCGAAATTGTCCTTTTTCTTAATACTTCCTGATGATCAGTATTAATTTCCTTTTCGTTTCCATCATTTCCAAAACCTCATCATTGCTCGCATGCTCAGTCCACGATATCCGCAGTATCGTTCTGCAAAACCAGATTTCAGCTGCTTCCAGTTTTTCCTTCATCTTTGAGGATATTGTCCATCATTCACTGCCATATTGAAGAACTGACATCACATAGCGATCTAGTATTCTCTTCTTTGTTTCTTGTCTCTGAATACTTTACTCAGCTTCTGGAACACGTCCTTCTCCAACTCACCTTCGGATCTCTGTGTCGCATTTTCCGTCTTCTGTTAAAACACTTCCCATATATTTAAATTTTTGTACCTGTTTGATTTTAGTATCCCCCACCTGTATTTGGCGTTTTGGACTGCTCTTTTTACTGATGACCAATAATACATTTCCTTTCAAATCAGTCTGATTGACTCCTACCCGTACCGAGAAATAAAATTAAACCCTGAAAAAATCAGAAAATGTTAAAATTCTTTTAAATCTTTCAGAAATAATTATTTTGTGGAGTAGTTTTCCGCACTGAAGGTTATAATCGTGCTATGTCGGTTGCTAATCGACTTAACGCACCCAAAATGTTAGGAACTTGGCAATCTTCCACTGAAAGCTGACTCCTTAGTATTCGGCTAACTGCCGACTAATATCGACTGCCTAGTAGTTCTATTGAACTCTAATAGAACTCTAAAAAACTCTCTAGAACTTCTAAGATCTCCTATGAACTTCCCAAGAACTTCTCGACTTAACTTCCTGTAAACTCTTATGAATATAGGAGGAAGAGTCCATTATCTAAGGAATAGGTGTTTCACCAAAACAGAGGGAGAGTCTATTATCTGAGGAATAGGTGTGTTTCACCATAACAGAGGGAGAGTCCATTATCTGAGGAATAGGTAAGAAGTGTAGTTTACAACTATGTCCAAACTGGAACTAACTAATAGTTCTACTGAACTCCAACAGAACTCTAAAGAACTCTCAAGAACTGCTATGAACTCCTAAGAACTTCCCAAGAACTTATCGAGTTAACTTCCTGTTAACTCTTATTAATATAGGAGAGAGAGTCCATTATCTGAGGAATAGGCGTGTTTCACCGTAACAATTACTTAATAAATCGAATTACTTTTTTAATTTATTTTAAATTTTTTTTTTAGATTTTGTAAAGATATTTTTGGTCAGTGATTGAATTAAAACAGTTATATATGTATGTACCTTGTTTGGCAGTGGATATCGGCTCGAAACGAGAAATCAGTCGAATTCCTTGCATTTACTTACGCAGAAATACTCTCGTGAAGGGTATTAATCCATCTCTTCTTTCTCCAGCTAAGGATTAAATATGAATCCTTGGTTGGTAACCAGTCAACTGCAGAAAGAAATGGCAAAATACGACGCAAAAAATCTTCTGCCTCGTCAGTCATGGATAGAAAGAGACAAGATTGCCAAGGTGTGTATCACTCATGGCCCTTAAGAGACATATATGCACACACTCAAACGTACAGTGGCTTCCCTCTATCTTTTCTACAAATATTTTCATAGTAACAAGCTTTTTTCCATTTTTCTCTGAATACACGAATTTAAGTGCACTACTAGATTGGCATCTAGATTCCACCCGTATACTGTTGAAACAGCTAAGCGCAACCTCTACTTCTACTTTAACAGTTTCTTTTTTCACATTTCCCGACTGTGAAACTCCCTTTCGTTTACTTCCCTGATAACTACGATTTTCAAAAATAAAAATGCAACGTCAATCGCTATATTCTGCCGTCTTGAATCCCGCTCATCTTTTATCCTTTCCTCAATCCTTCCTCTACTCAGTCTTTTCTCTCATTTTCACTCCCTGTAATCATCTGAGTACTAGTGGCATTCCCACCTTGCTTGGGGTGAAATGATTAAAAACCGTATATGCGTATGTGTGTGTGCTGTGCGTGAGTAACAACATTGTTGTCTGCCATTTAATGTAAACACAAAAGCGTACACACAACTATTAGGCAGTCAGTTAAGTGCCATACGTGATACACACTTGGACGATCATGTCCCGAAAGAGACATGACTGACTGAGCAGAAGATTATTCCGCAGTACTTTGCCATTACTTTTTGCGGTAGAGTGGTTGCCACCCAAAGCTATAGAACCCAATCCGTCCTGTTATTTAATCCATAACTGGAGGAAAGAGTCGTATTATTACCTTTCCCCAGGGGATTTGAGCGTAAGAGAAAGCAAGGAATTCGAACTCGGATCCCGATTTCTCGTTTCTAGCCGATATCCACTGCAGCACAACTATACACATACAATTTTATTTAGATTGAGATAAGACATTGGAATAATGTATTCCACTTCGATTCGATCGTTTTAATACTGGAAGTATGCTTTTGTCGGTATCTGTTTTATATAGTTCTGTTCCTTTTGGTCATCCATATTTTTTCAGCTGGTTCATGGATATTTATTTGGTCTAGTTAAGCTCGGACAGTCACGAATCTATCACGCCAACTATCACTGTCCTGCATCGAGGTCGAAATTCATTAGGAAGGCATTCTGTATATTTTGTCATAGCTGGTCAGTATAGGCGGTTGCTGGGTGACCAAGCCGTTTTGATCCAGGACAGTAGATCACTAGCGAGTTCTTGCCAACAAAATGCATTCTGCGATCGTGTAAAGCTGTAGAAATATCAGAGATGCGTCCATAGAATTTGGATTTAGTTCGATGGTGTCTATAAGAGATGTTCAGTCTATCCTTTTAGGATTTTAGTTAATATCGATGCGGTGGCACACTATACAAAGATTTCATAGACAAGATTCATTCTGTTGTAATGCTAGACCATTAAAGTTTTGTATATTATGGCGGGACTTCGTTTTACTTGGTCACATTTATACTTATTTATAAATGGAACTTTGTCTCTGTGTGTGTATGTGTCAGTTACCTATAGACTCTGAAACGGCTGAACCTATTTTCTTGAAAATTTACACTGTTGTACTATAAGCACCTGCGAGTGTTCTCAGCTAGGTTTTGTGTCTAGGTACCACCGATAAATATCGAAAATCGATAATCGAAAAAATCGGGTTATAGAAAGAGTGGTCCGATTTTAATCAAATTTGATACACTCATAGACAAAGACATAAGAAACGATATTCAGAAGTTTCAAGGTTGAAGTTCTTACAATAGTGCAGAAAATCGATAATATACATATATAAAAGGCAAGATGTTTATGTGTGTGTCTGTTTATCTGTCTGTATGTCCTTTATACAAATCCACAATTTTTATCCGATTCTCACCAGACTTCACAGAAATATTCTTTAGGCTGAGTCTGAGCTCCAGGACCATGGATTTTAAATCTTTCATTACACCCGAGCAACGCCGGTTTATACTGCTAGTAAAGTATAAATAAAAAGTATATATTTAAAATTCTAGTTTTTCTTCCTTAAATTGATCCAAGTTGACATCATTAACCGGTGATGCATACAGCAGATCCTGAAACCTGATGAATAGGTGTTTTCTGAAGATGGCCACTTGTCTTGAATGCCTACTCAAATTCACTACAGACTTTAAGCAAATCATATATACGCTCTATCGCTAAAGATGCTGGAAAAATGACCAGTTCCTTGTGCCACTGTAGAAAGTACCTGATTCATCCTGGTACCTTGAAAGACCCAAATCAGAAAAAAAGTAAAAAAAGAGTAATGCTGCTATGTCTGTGCTGGAGTTTCGCAATCCTTATTGGTCTTGAGAGAGTTCAAAAGCGTTTACGTGGCCTTGTGGGTGATGGCATATTTTTCACTCTACAACCCTTTCTCCACAGATGGAATTTCCGATGTCTCCCGCGATACTATCTCTATTTCAACAGCAAATGTTCTGACGAGCTTAGTTCCACTAGTTTAGATCTTTAAAGTCTGGCCAAGCCATACAATAGACAATGAGATAAATTGTCCCCATTCCCATTTGTATTATATTTGTAAAAATGAAACTTCATTTGATCTGTGAAACAGCCTTCCTAGAAGGTACTTTTCCGACCACTTATCCTCTCCAAGTCTAGTATCAACCATTATATTTCCCAGATATCCTTGTAAACTACACTTCTTACTTATTCCTCAGATAATGGACTCTCCTTCTGTTATGGTGAAACACACCTATTCCTCAGATAATGGACGCTCCCTCCTATATTCATAAGAGTTAACAGGAAGTTAACTCGAGAAGTTCTTGCTCAGAGAAGGGCGACGCCTCAGAGTGGTCAGCGCCATCTTTGGAAGAGAGGAAAAAAGCTTTTGATCCTGGATATGAGGGCATGAAGAAATTGGAAAGACTTAAAAAAGAACTGGCAAAAACCCAATTCGACCTGCTGTCTCTGCCCCGTCCTCTCCTGGTAAAAAGAATAGCCCCCAAAAATCCCACTCCTCACAGCCCACTCCAAGAAAACCTGCCCCTCTCAGTAGAGACCCCAGCCCGTTTAGAATTCCTTCACATACTACACCCAGTCCTTCCCCCAAGAAACAATTGCCACCCCCATCCAAGCGTCAAAGAAGCCCCACCGCTGAGGATAGAGATCCCAGAAAGAAAGCATCTAAAGCCCCCTACTTGAAGGGAAAGGAAGTGTGCACCATCTCTAAGGATCAAGCCGAAAGAGCCCAAAGATTTGGGAATAGAATAAAAAAACTAAAAAGCCTCCTAGCAATGAAGAAGTGTGGGGACAAAAATATCGAAGTCCCCACAAATTTCCCTAATACTCAAAGTTTATTGACAGTAATTAGAACTGGGGCTGGAGCTAGAAAAGTCTGGGACATGATTATTGAAGCAGAGAAAACTTTTAAAATGTCACCACCTATCGCTATCGTGGAAGGCGAAGAAATTGAAAACTTGAAAAAAATTTGTGTTGGACGGATCCCTATTTTTGTTCATCCCACACTTTATAGGGCTCTAAAACTGATCTTTCCCTGGGATGTTGGCGGCGTCTCCTCTGACGGCACTATTGATAAAGAACTAGGCCAAGGGTCAATGGGAGAGGCTGTCGGCATCCTTTCTCCGTCCATATTCTGTCCAGGACCCCAATCCAGTCAATCGGCATATCAAGGACATCACATTGCCGGATGGACGTACCGTGACTACAGACGTGGGTATATGTGGGGCTTTTCGGGATTACTTCTAGGATCTTTTCACCAGGGAGCCCGGTCTGAGCTCTGCTCAGTTCGACACCTATTTGGCTGACTTTCTCCGCCTCGAGTCGGCTGAAGCAGCTGGGTGAGGGATTTGGACGACGCGACAGAAGGAATTCTATGGTGATGAGAAGTTTACCTCTTCCCAACTGATCTTGTTCTTTAAGCATCAGCTTAAAATCAAGATCAGGACGGAAAGGAAACGACTCACTCCATCTGAATTTGGCAAAAGGTGGGTGAGTCTTGCGCGTTTCTGTCGAGTAAAAGGTGCTGACCTGGAGTGGTTGTTTGATGCTGGTTAGGCATCAGGATATTGGGTGTGCTGGCCAGAACATGTGCACCCCTTCCCTGTTAGGTTAGTGTAGGGAACGTTTGATTTTTCTGTTTTTGCTTCAATGTTAACTTAGCTAGGTTATGATTGCTCATTGGCCCGCTTTTCTTTTTTGTCCCCTGTTTTCCTTTAGTTTAATCCCCCACCCCTTCCCACTTTAGGTGTTCAGCAATGTTAGTTCTCCGGTGGATGCGTGGCGTCTTTCGTTATTTTTCAAGTGTGCTTTTCTTTTTTGTTATGGTGTTTAAATGTGTGAGTGATTGTGTGAGTGATTGCTGATCGGATAAGTGGTATTATTATATTTCTAAAGCCACGCATTATATTTCGTCCGGGGAACTGATTTTGCTCTCACAGTCTTAGAGTAGTGGGGGCTTTTATTACTAATAAGATTTTGTTTATTTTCTTGTGTATATATTGTATTTCGTTGTAAATAGACATTGGGGAATTTTAAATGTTGTTATTTTCTGCCCATGCCCTCCACTGAAAATTGTACATATGGGAGTTAAGTAGGACTACATTGAGCAGCTGAGGTATTATGGTGGACGAAGTAAGAATGGTAAGTAAAAATGTGGTATTATGGTGTAAGGTTTATTGTAAGTGTGTCAGAGTCGACGAAAGTGAATAGCTAAGTTAAACTAGGACAGAAGATGAACAGCCTTCCCCATCCCCAAATTCGGCCTCGTGCCACATTTGTACATATGTACAATAAATAATGAAGTTCTTGCGAAGATTTTGACATGTTTTTGCCAATTTCAGACTTCTCCGACCTCGGCTTTGTCCAGTGTCGAACTTTTTGTGGAATAATCTTTTTTTATTCTCTTATTTGGACACATACCTTTTTTGTTACAAGAAAAGACCTTTATTTTGCAGAGTTAAGTTGAATTTTATTTTTTGTTTTTCTTATTTTTTTTGTTCTATACGTATTTTTTCTTATATTTTTAGTTTCGAATTTTTTTTCTGTTTCGGCCGCCATATTTGTTTGCGTTTGGCCGTGTCATTAATTTTTGTTTTATTTATTTATTTTTTTCAGTACCTGTTTGGCCTTAAGTACCACATTTAATTTTGGTTGAGAATTTTTAAAAATCTATTGTCCTTATTTGATTTTTATTTTTTTATTTTCATTTTTTTTTTACCAAGAAGACTCATCTGTTTTTTCTTCCCTCATTATTTTTTCTCTTTTAGCCCCTCCCCAAATATCTTTATTTCTCGTAAATAGTCGTTTAGGCGACTATTTGTTTGTTTATTTATTCCTTAAAATCTTTGTTTTTATTGTATTTTTTAAGTACTTTATTTCCGTTGTATCAGTTTATTTACAATTCTTTTATTTCAATTATCCTCTGTTGAGGATATTTGTTTTTGGTTATTGTATATTTTTTTTTTGCGCCATTAAAGGCCCAAGTTATTTTAGGGCGAATTTATCTTTATTATTCGCTAACTTTTCTTATTGCGTAATTTTTTCTTTACATTTTCTCCTTGTGTGATTGGTATAATTTTGTAACTGTTTCTCTGATTTTTGCTATTGTTGTTTAAATCGTTTTATTTTCCTTTCCCCTTCCCACCCCAGCCTTTTTAGTTAATTTAGCCCAGGAAAAAAATTTTAAACTGGTGTCGAAGAAATATTAATATGGCCGACAAAGCTCGGTCTGTGAAGAAGGACTTATTTGGTTCTTCGAAAAAAGATCCTCCAGACAAAGACTGGTCACAGAAGGAGGATGACTATAGTTTTCCAGCTCTGCCTGTGGATAATAGTAAAAACAAAAGTCAGACAAATGTTGAAGGATCAAAGAACAAAGAACCTGTAACAAACAAAAATATGACTGCCGTGGATACGCCTTCTTCCTGGAAGTCCCCCTCTAGCTGTATAATAAACATCGCGGAGTTTCTGGAGAGGGCTAAAAGTTTCGACCATCTTTTAAAAGATGACGGACTTTTAGAAAACCCCCAGGAATTACGAAAGTTTGAAAAGAGAATGGTGTCGGTCTTCGTGCTGGACAAGCGTGCGCGCAAAATTTGTCGCTCCACGAAAGACTCAGTGATCCGATCACTGGTGTCCCTAGGGGTCAAGCCCCAAAGGGTTATAATAGGACCTGGCTTTTTCATGTGGGGCGTACTGCTACCCACACCTGAAAATTGCATGGAGATTGTAAGTAAAAACGAGTAAATGGAGATTGTTGCAAAAGACCTCATAATTAGAACAGGTACCTCCTCAGGTTGCTGGTGAACATCTTGCGTCATATTTTAAAAAATATGGCCAAATACTGGCGGCCTCTTCCGACAACCTGAACGGGGGATGGACATTCGACATAATGATCGATCGTGAGGCATTCGTGTCATCCCCAACTGCTTGGATTATTGCGGCCGGAAAATGCCGGTCATAGTGACCGGCCGAAAACCAACTTGCTGGAAGTGCGGGCAGACTGGTCACCTCTCGTCTTCCTGCCCAGAGAAGAAGGCCTCTGGTGCTCCGGCCGCTGTTGACCAAAATACCCCTAAGCCTGGCATTCGTAGTTCCGCAATGCCTGTAATGGGCCTAGTAGCGGCACGGTCCAGTGACTCACAATCACCGGATGGGTCTCGGCCCCCATCCTCTCAATTCCGAAGCCTGCCGCAGGTGTGGTCAAGGACAAGGATGAGGGAGTATGGCATGTCGTTGCTAGAGGCAAAAGGAAGAGCCGAGCAGCGGTGCCTCAGTCCCCTGAAACTCCTAGGGATGACACCAACAGTCCCACACCCTTTGTCATCTCTAAAGGCGACGTCCCGGCAGTCCATCAGGACATCCTATTAAGTGAGGTACAGAAACAGGCAGAACCAAATTGGGAAAAGATTCTCAAGCTACGGAAACTAAAAAAAGATTTGAATACCAAAATATCTTCAAAGATACCAACATCCCACTCTTTCGTCTCGGCCCCGTCTCCCCTCTCCCGGAAAAAACCCATGGCCCCTCCTGTCATGACAAAATCACTGACCTCTGCCCCGTCAAAGATGACCATTTTAAAAAAACAATCTCCAGTCCCTTCTCGCGTCATTTCTCCAATCCCTTCTACTCCTGCATCTCCTGATGTCTCGCCTACTCCCACTCCAACACCTACACCTACACCTTCTCACTCCCCTCACAAAAGTAAGAGGCTAAGAAGCCCTGAAGCGGCATCTGAGGAGGAAAAAAAGGAAAAAAATAAAACCTCCATATAATTTGGGTGAAGACGTTTGCCGGGTTTCTGACGAAACTGGGCAAAAAGCTGTAAGCCACTCAAAACGATTAAAGACTTTGCTAAAATTTAAGAAAATAGATGATAAAGATGTGGAAGATCCAAAGAACTTTCCGAACGCAAAGAGAATTTTAACGGTGGTGCGATCCGGAGCCGGAACTCGACAAATTTGGAGTATGCTAGGGGAGGCAAATGATTCGATTGCAATGAGCTCTCCTCTTTCTTTCTGCCATGATAAAGACGAAGCAAATTTACAACAGTTTTGTTCTGGGAGGACCCCTATTTATGTTCACCCCTCCCTTTACAGAGCTTTCAAATTAACGTTTCCCTTGGACATTGGCGGCCTGTCCTATGATGGCACTATTAAAAGTGAAATGGGTCTAGGCTCAATGGGACGGGCTGTCACCTGAGACGTTTGGTGCAGTGTCTCAACCCTAATCGGACTGATAATGGCTCTCTGGTTAGCTAGTATAAATGCCCGGGGCCTGAGATCATAGTCACGCAGAGCGTGTCTCAGTCGTAATCTTCAGCGCCTCGGTGTGAATGTATGTTGTACACAGGAGACCCGGTTTTCAACTCGCGATCATGAGGATATACTGTCTAGTAGGTTTGCCCTCTATTCAGCATGTTCTGATGGACGCTCGAGAGGTGTTTCCTGGCTAGTGAGCAAGTCCTTGAATGCGGTGTGTGCCCTTGTCTTCGCAGATCCGGCAGGCAGACTTTGTGTGCTGGATGTTACTATAAAGGATAAGTCTCTTCGTCTCATTGGGGTTTATGCGCCCAATGACCATGCGGAGCGTCCTGCTTTGTTTCTGCAGATCGAGCCGTTTTTGACGACATCTTGTCGGGTAGTTTTAGCGGGCTATTGGAATGCCGTCCTTGACCTCGATATAGATCGCATAGGGGAAAGATCGGGTACTAACAACCCGGATGTAAAACCATTTCGGGACTTTATCGACAGGTGTGATCTTGTCGATAAGTACCGAAATGAACACCCCCGGGATATAGTATGGACTTGGACTAATAGGGGCAGCTCGGCTACGGTGGTGCGTGCTAGCTTCATCGACCGAGTCTTAGTTAAGAGAGTCGATGTAGGGCTCTTAGGTTGTCCAAGTTTTCATTCGACAGTTTACTCGGATCATAGGCTCGTCCGGGTTTGTGTAAACTTAGATAAGCCTAGGTGTAAATTGGCTGGTTACTAGAAATTGAACTGTTCATTGTTTGAAGAGCAAGATTTCCAGGACCAGTTGAAACTAATGATAAAGCGGGAATTGACGGGGGCTGTGGTTGGGAATAAGAAAATAAAATCCAACATTAGGTCGTTTGCTGCTGAATATAGCCGTTGACTCAATCTAGAAAGATTAGCAGCACAAACGGCAGTAGAAGCCAAAGTTGATCGGGCTATCAAATCCCGTGTTAGTGGGGACGTAGCCTTAGCTAGGGCGGAGCAGGCCTCCTTGATTATCAAGAAGGACCAAGCTCTGGTAGTTAGGGCTAGGTTAAAGAGAATGTCTCCTGAGGCAACGAACATGGCCGCAGAATTGCGTGCAGAGGAATTGAGAAATGCTAGCAAAAGGAATATCGCGAGCGTCACATTGCCGGATGGGAGAACTGTGACTACAAACGCGGGCATAGTTGAGGCTTTTCGTGACTATTTTCAGGATCTGTTCACCAGGGAACCCGGTCTGATCACTGCTCAGTTCGATGCCTATTTGGCCGACTTCCCCCGCCTCGAGGCAGCTGAAGCATCTGGGTGCGAGGGTCCCGTTACAGAGGCTGAGATCTGGGATGCGCTCAAGCTGGTTGGTCGGGACAAGTCTCCAGGATTGGATGGTCTTCCTTACGAACTGTACTTGAGGCAGTCGCCCGTTCTTGTTCCCTTGCTGGCACTGATTTTCAACAACTGGATGAGGCAGGGGTCTATACCCCAAGGCTTCACCAGGGGTGTGATCAAGTTGCTGCGCAAAAGCAAGGACGGTGGGGATTCGGTAGACAACTTCAGGCCTTTGATGATGTTAAATACAGAGTTGAAGATTTTAGCCAAGATCTTAGTCAGCCGTTTGCAGGCTGTCCTCTCTAGTCTGATTGGCCCTGAGCAGTCTTGTGCTGTGAAGGGTAGGACTATTCAGGACAACCTTCATTTGGTACGCTTGATCATTGAAAATGTCGACACGGAAGCCGCGCTGATCAATTTAGATCAGTCCAAGGCATTCGATAGGGTTGACCATCGTTTTATGGAGTCTGTCCTTTCTGCTGCCGGTTTCGGGCCGAATTTTCGCTCCTGGATCCGACTTCTGTACGCGTCCCACGGTGCGCTGGTAGAAGTGAATGGAGTACGATCGGAACCTTTTCTATTGACTCGCTCTATTCGTCAAGGTTGTCCGCTCTCGCCTTTGCTCTACGTGCTTGCGTTGGAGCCTTTCCTTCGCAAGTTAAAGGCTAATCCGGTCCTTCGCGGGATTGCATTACCTGGTGCTACCACCTCGGCCAGGTATTCTGCCTATGTTGACGACGTTTCGGCTCTTGTGTGGAGCAGAGCCGAGATTGACGAAGTCAGCAAGGAAATCAGAGGGTATGAGACGGTGACAGGGGCCAAGATCAACCGCGATAAGTCTGTTGGCTTGCGGTTGGGCGCGTGGAAGTTAGTTTCTCTTCCCGGGCTTTTCCACTGGACGGACGAGTCGGTCAAGATTCTCGGCGTCTGGTTCGGTTCTGATCTCCAGTTGGGAATGAATTGGTCGGAGGTACAAGAGAAGGCAGAGGCTGCAGTTCGTCTGTGGTCTCTGAGGAATCTTTCCTTAAAGGGGAGGGCGGAAGTATGTGTTTCACACATCTACTCGATTCCCCTTTACCGACTCTGTGCTTCCACTCCCGTATGCCATATTAATAACATTAGTCAGGGTCTTGTTCTCCTTCCTCTGGGGAGAAGGCAAGGCTCCTAAGGTGTGTCGCGAGATCTGTAGCCTCCAACCTTCTGAGGGCGGTCTGGGAATGCCTAGCGTTGAGATTCGTCAACATACGCTTCGCATTGCCTTCCTAGACCGAATGTGTGGATGAGAATGGTGAATTCTGGAAGGAAGATGCCCGCAAAATCTTCCCATCCCTAAGAAGTGTGCATTCGTACGAGGAAGAGGCCGGCCGTTTACCTCGAGGCGAATGCTCCTTCTATCGTGAATGCCGGCGAGCACTCAGTTTTCTCTTACGGGCGACAGATGGCCTCTCTGGCGTCCAGGCGTTGTCCCTTCGGGCATTATATCGGGTACTAGTGAGGAGGGCCGTTCGGGATGATCTGATTGACGAGCTCGGTTTGACGAAGCAGGAGGCGCGCTCCATATGGCCTTGAGCGCCCGGGTTGAAATGCCTCACAAACAACGAGACATCCCTCATCTGGCTGGTGATACGAAAGGCTGTCTGGGTCGGCAAGAAGCTTAAAGCAGCGGGTTTGGTTGTTTCGCCAAACTGCGTTCGCTGCGGTAAGTCTGTGGTCGAGACTTTATCTCACGCCTTCTTTCATTGCAGTGTCCTAGTACCGTTGTGTAAGTGGCTTGAAGACTTCATGGTTCGCATGCTGCGTGGAAAGTTCTTTGTCCTGGAAGACGCTTCTGCTTGTAGCAATGTGGTGCCGTCGTTGACTAGGGCTGAGCATTATGTGTTCGTATGCTTACTAGGTGTTATGAGAGTCGTGATATGGTCGACGCGACAAGGAATTCTATGGGGACGAGAAGTTTTCCTCTTCCCAACTGATTTTGTTCTTTAAGCATCAGCTTAAAGTCAAAATCAGGATGGAAAGGCGACGACTCCCTCCATCAGAATTTGGCAAAAGGTGGGTAAATCTTGCGCGAATCTGTCGAGTGAAAGGAGCTGATTTGGAGTGGCATTTTGATGACGGTTAGGCATCAGGATATTGGGAATCCTGGACTTAACATTTTCAACCCCTCCCGAAAGTAGGATAGTTTAGCTAATTTTTCCTTTTATGTTTTAATGATGGTTAAACTTAGCTAGGGTATGCATGGTCATCGGCCCCACTTTTTATTTTTTTTTGTCCTCTCTTTTTTGGTTTAATTCCCCAGTCCTTCCCCCCTTTTAGGTGATTAGAGATATCAGTTCCCTGGTAGATGCGGGGCAATTTTCGTTTCGTGTGTGTTTATTTTCGTACTTGTTATTGTGTTTGTGTGTGTGCGTGTTTGTGTGTATGACTGTTTGAGATTTGCCAGCCCCGCTAGAATTTCGCCCAGCTAACTGATGTTTCTGTCACGGCTAGAGATTGTGGGGGTTTTAATATTAACATCAATTTTGTTTAGTTTTTTGTATATATTTTCATTCATTGTATAAAAATCATTGGGGTTAGAAATTTTAAGTGTTATTTCTGCCCCCACAGACAAATTGTACATATGGGTTTAGTTAAACTTTCACAGAGTGTATTGAGGCATTATGGTGATTGTAGTAAGAATGGTACGTAAGAATGTGATGTTTTGGTGCAAGGGATATTATACTGTCTGATTGGGTCAGTGAGTGAGGCTAGCTAAGTTAATGTAAGACAGATGAAGACCAGTCTTTCCCCATCCCACCTTTTTTGGCCTTGTGCCGCATTTTTTGTAATTTTTTACAAAAATAAATAATGAAGTTCTTGAGAAGTTTTTGACTTGCTTTGTCATTAACAGACTTCTCGGACCTTGGATTTGTCCAACGTCGAAATTTGTTGAATAATTTTTGATACTCTATTTTTGGACACTTATCTTTTTTACAGAGAAGACCCGTTTTTACAGAGTTAAGTTTAATTTTATTTTGTTTTCCTTATTTTTTGTTTTATACGTATTTTTTTCTCGTATTTTTAGTTTCGTATTTTTGGCTTCGGCTGCCATATTTGTTTGTGTTTGACCGTGTCATAAATTTTTGTTTTCTTTTTATTTCTTTTCAGTATCCTTTTGGCCTTGAGTGCCACTTTTATTTTTTGTTGAGAACTTTAAAAAGTCTTTTGTCTTTATTTAATTTTGTGACCAACAAGACTTATCTGTTTTTTTCCTCGTTTATTTTTCTCTTTTAGCCCCTCCCCAGATATCTTTAACTTTTTTTACATAGTCGTTGAGGCGACTCGTTTGTTTGTTTGTTTTAATTTATTCCTAATGTCTTTGTTTTTTATTGTATTTTTTTAAATACTTTATTTTCGTTGTATTAGTTTATTTACAAAGTCTTTGTTTGAGTTTAAAGTTTAATTTAATTATCCTCTGTTGAGGATATTTGCTTCTGTTTAATTTTTGCGCCGTTAAAGGCTAAGTTTTCTTTAACTGTGTTTTAAAAAAGTCTAATTTTTGGCCGTTAAGGCAAATTTTCTGTTAACCTTTCTTGCCGTTTTTTCTCTTAATTTAAAACTTTGCCGTTGTAGGCTAAATTCATTTAATTTTATTTTCTGTAAACCTCTCGGGGTTGTTTCTTTTTTTATTTTTAAATCCTTTTGTTTATTCCGTTTTCCCTCCCCGCCCCATACACTTAATTTAGTAAAAGGAAAAAAAGTTGTTGTTTCCATCAAGATGGCTGACACAAGTCGGCTGTTTAAAAAGAAGCTAACATTTGATCCTCCGGAAAAACGACCACCAGACAAAAATGAGGAAAATTATCCCCCTCTTGTGGAAGAGACTTCCAAAACTTCTGTGACCAAAACAAGCGAAAATCCAAAAGGTATGGTGGCCAAGAATGGCCAAAAATCGAAAGATACCACCTCATGTGTGGAAGCCGAGAATGGCAAAAAAGACAAATGTAATGATGCCGAAGCCGGGGAATCGCCCTGTAGCTGGAAGTCCCCACCTAAGTGCAAAATCAATATGACGGAGTTCTTGGAGAGGGCCAAGAGTTACGTACACCTTGTAAAAGAAGGTGGGCTGTTAGAAGATCCCCAGGAATTAAAGAAAATTGAGAAAAAAATAGTGTCGGTCTTCGTGGTGGACAAGCGTACGCGCAAAATTTGTTGCAGCACGAAAGACACAGTGTTAAAAGCACTGCAGTTCACGGGGTTGACGCCCTTAAGAATAATTAAATGTGCAGGCATCTGCATGTGGGACGTACTGCTACCCACACCAGAAGATTGCGTTAAGATGGCCACACAAGACCTGATAACAAAAGACTACATCATCCGTACCGAATGCAATGGAAAAAGAAGGACCAGTGTAGCAGTATATGAGGTTCCTCCTCAGGTCATCGGGGAGCATCTGGCTGCATACTTCACGCAGTTTGGCCAAATTTTGGATGCCTCCTGCGATGACCTGACTGGGGGATGGTCTTTTGATATTATTATCGATCGGTATGCCTTCCTGACCATCCCCAACTGCCTTGACGTAGGGGGCCTGAGCCTGCCGGTGATCGTGTCCGACAGAAAACCTCAATGCTGGGGGTGTGGAGAGACTGTTCACCTCTCCTCCTCTTGCCCAGAGAAGAAGGCCTCTGGAAGCCAGGCCCCAGTAGACCTAAATTCCCCTCTGGCCGCTTATGTAACATCCGTCTCGCCTGTAGTGGGCATGCCAATACCCAGGACCGGTGTGGCAGTTCCCCCGGTTGGGAATAAAGAAGTTCCCTCACCCACCGAAAAACCATCGACAGCTGCTAGTGCAGTTTTGGAGAAGGAAAAGGGGGAGTGGCTGGTTGTTGGCAGGGCCAAGGGGAAGCGCCAAGCAGCGGAACCTCGGTCCCCGGCAACCTCAAGTACAAAAGGCACTAACAGCTCCACTCCCTCCGTCAGCAAGAAGGGCGATGCCTCGGCCAGGTCTGCACCTATACCGGAGGAAATAAAGAAAGCAATGGATCCAGGTTATGAAGGAATGGAAAGAATAAAAAAATTGAAACAGCAACTGGACAAAAAACGTCCATCTCGCCCCTCGGCCTCTGCCCCGTCCTCTCCTCAAAAGAAAGAATCGGTAAAAAACAAAGTACATTCATCTCAGCCCACTCCCGGAAAATCGTCCCCTCGTAGTCGAGACCCCAGCCCAATCATCAATTATTTTCGTGTTTCTCCATGCCTCTCTCACTGTCCCTCTCCCCCGAAACAGATGCCCCCTCCTTTAAAAAGACAAAGAAGCCCCTTATATGAAGACAAAGAAGCAAGAAAAAACCCTGCAAAACTGCCTTATAGGCAAGGAGAGGACATCTGCCGCATTTCCCGGGCTCAGGCAGAATGTGCTAAGAACTTTGGCAACAGAATAAAGGAATTGAAGGCACTACTAGCAATGAAGAAATGCGCGGATAAAGATGTGGAGATTCCAATTAACTTTCCCACTGCCCAAAGGGTTTTAACTGTTATCCGCACAGGGCCGGGGGCGCAGCAGACTTGGGGCATGGTCGAGGAGGCCTCTAAATCAATCAAAATGACACCGCCCATTATCATCACAAAATCAGACAGATTGTCAAATTTTGTTCTGGAAGGGTCCTGGTTTTACTTCATCCCTCCCTCTATAGGGCTCTAAAACTAACCTTTCCCTGGGATGTTGGCGGCCTCTCCTCTGACGGCACTATTAAGAATGAAATGGGCCATGGGTCAATGGGAGATGCTGTCGGCATCCTTTCCCCGTCCATGTTCCGTCCAGGACCCCAACCCTAATTACGCATCACAATGGCTCTTTAGTTAGCAAGTTTGAATGCCCGGGGGCTGAGGTCAGAGTCTTGGAGGGTGAGACTCCTTCATGATCTCCAGCGCCTCGGGGTGGATGTTTGTTGTTTGCAGGAGACCCGGTTTGTTGCTGGCGACTATGGGGGCATACTGTCTAGGGATTACGATCTCTATTCAGCATGTTTTGATGGTCGTTCTAGAGGCGTTTCCTGGCTAGTGAGCAAGTCTTTGGGTGCGGTGTGTGCGCTTGTCTTCGCGGATCCAGCGGGCAGGATTTGTGTGCTGGATATTGCCATAAAGGAGAAGTCTTTTCGGCTCATTGGGGTTTATGCGCCCAAACCATGCGGAGCGTCCTGCTTTGTTTCGGCGGCTCGAGTCGTTCTTTGGAACATCGAGACGGGTAATTTTAGCGGGGGATTGGAATGCCGTCCTTGACCCTGAGAAGCATCGTATAGGCGAAAGATCGGGTACTAACAACCCGAATGTGAAACCATTTCGGGAATTTATCGACAGGAATGATCTTATCGATAAATACCGAAATGAACACCCCCAGGAGGTAGTGTGCACTTGGACTAATAGGAGCAGCTCGGATTCGAAGGTTAGCGCAAGCTACCTCGACCGAGTCCTAGTTAGGAGAGTCGACGTAGGGCTCTTAGGTTGTCCAAGTTTCCATTCGATAGTTTACACGGATCATAGGCTCGTCCGGGTTCGTGTAAACTTAGATAAGCCTAAGTTGGCTGGTTACTGGAAATTGAACGCGTCATTATTTGATGGCCAAGATTTCCAGGAACAGCTGTTACTAACACTAAAGCGGGAACTGACGGGGGCTGTGGTTGGGAATAAGTGGTGGGATTCACTTAAATCCAAAATTAGGTCGTTTGCTGCTGACTTTAGCCGTCGGCTCAACTTAGCTAATTTAGTGGCGCAAACGGCAATAGAGAAAAAAGTTGATCGGGCAGTTAAATCCCGTAATAGTGGGGACGTAGCCTTAGCTAGGGCCGAGCTGGCCTCCTTGCTTATCAAGAAGGATCAAGCTCTGGTAGTTAGGGCTAGGTTAAAAAGAATGTCTTCTGAGGTAACGAATATGTCCGCAGAATTGCGTGCAGAGGAAGCTAGGCAGGCAGTCAATCGGCATATCAAGGACATCACATTGCCGGATGGACGTACCGTGACTACAGACGTGGGTATATGTGGAGCTTTTCGGGATTACTTCCAGGATCTTTTCACCAGGGAGCCCGGTCTGAGCTCTGCTCAGTTCGATACCTATTTGGCTGACTTTCCCCTGAAGCAGCTGGGTGCGAGGGGCCCATAACAGAGTCGGAAATCTGGGATGCGCTGAAATTGGTTGGCCGGGACAAAACTCCAGGATTGGATGATCTGCCCTACGACCTGTACTTGAGGCAGTCGTCCGTTTTTGTTCCTCTACTGGCGCTCGTTTATAACAACTGGATGGAGCAGGGGTCTATACCTCGTCGCTTCACCAGAGGTGTAATCAAGTTGCTTCGCAAGAGCAAGGGCGGTGGGGGTGGCATAGATAATTATCGGCCTTTAACGATGTTAAATACTGACTTAAAGATTTTTGCCAAGGTCTTGGCTCGCCGTTTGCAGGCTGTCCTCCCTAGTCTGATTGGCCTCGAGCAGACTTGTGCTGTGAAGGGCAGGACTATTCAGGACAACCTACATTTGGTACGCCTGATCATCGAGAAAACAGACACTGAAGCCGCGCTGATCAATTTGGATCAGTTCAAGGCATTCGATTGGGTTGACCATCGGTTTTTGGAGTCTGTCATTTCCGCCACCGGTTTCGGGCCGTACTTTTGTTCTTGGATACGATTGCTGTATGAGTCTCCCGGTGCGCTGGTGGAAGTGAATGGGGTAAGATCGAAGCCTTTCACATTATCTCGCTCCATTCGTCAAGGTTGTCCACTTTCGCCTTTGCTGTACGTTCTTGTGTTGGAGCCATTCCTTCGCAAGTTAAAGGCGAATTCGGTCTTTCGCGGAATTTCCGTACCTGGTGCTACCACCTCGGCCAGGTACTCCGCCTATGCTGACCACGTTTCGAGATTGACGAAGTTAGCAAAGAAATCAGATGTTGTGAGACGGTGACAGGGGCCAAGATCAATCGCGATAAGTCTGTTGGCTTGCGATTGGGTGCGTGGAAGGGAGTTTCTCTTCCCGGACCTTTCCTCTGGACAGATGGGCCGATTAAGATTCTCGGCGTCTTCTTCGGTCCTGATCTCCAGTTGGAAATGAATTGGTTGGAGGTTCGAGAGAAGGCCGAGTGCGCAGTTCGTCTGTGTACTTCCTCTCCTGTGTGCCATTCGTTTGGGGTTAATTCAGCTCTTGTTCTCCTTCTTTTGGGGAGAAGGCAAGGCTCCCAAGGTGCGTCGCGTGATCTGTTGCCTTCATCCTTCTGAGGGTGGTCTGGGCATGCCTAGCGTTGAGATTCGTCAACACACTCTTCGCATTAGATTCCTGGATCGAATGTGTATGCTGGCGGATGAGAACGGCGAACCTCGTTAAAGAGGACGTCCATAAAAACTTTCCATCCTTGAGAAGTGTGCATTTATCGGAGGAGGAGGCCGGCCGTACCCCTCGTAGCGAGTGCTCCTTCTATAAAGAATGTCGTTTGGCTCTCCAGTTTCTCTTGCGGGCTACGGATGGCCTCTCCAACGCCCAAGCGTTGTCTCTTAGGGCATTATATCGGGTATTAGTTAGGGGGCCGTTCAAGATGAACTAATAGGCGAGCTCGGGCTTACGAAGTAGGAGGCTCGCTCCATATGGCCTTGGGCACCTGGGTTGAAATGTCTCACTAACGATGAGGCATCACTCACCTGGCTGATGATTCGAAGGGCTCTCTGGGTTGGCAAGAAGCTTCATGCAGCGGTCCTAACTCCGAAATCAACCTGCGTGCGTTGTGGGCTGTCGGCGGAAACCGTCGGTCATGCCTTCTTCCACTGCAGTGTTGTTGCTCCTTTGTGTAAGTTTCTTGAAGATCTCATGGTTCGTATGCTGCGTGGAAAGTTCTTTGTTCTTGAGGCTAGTTCTGTTTGTAGCAATGTCGTATCTCCGTTATCTAGGGCTGAGCACTATGTGCTCTTTTGCTTACTAGGTGTTATGCGAGTCGTGATTTGGACGACGCGACAGAAGGAATTCTATGGTGATGAGAAGTTTACCTCTTCCCAACTGATCTTGTTCTTTAAGCATCAGCTTAGTCAAGATCAGGACGGAAAGGAAACGACCCACTCCATCTGAATTTGGCAAAAGGTGGGTGAATCTTGCGCGTTTCTGTCGAGTGAAAGGTGCTGATCTGGAGTGGTTGTTTGATGCTGGTTAGGCATCAGGATACTGGGTTTGCTGTGCGGAACATGGGCACCTCTTCCCTGTTAGGTTAGAATAGGAGTTTTTTGATTTTCTGTTTTTCACTTTAAAGTTAACTTAGCTAGATTATGATTGCTCATTGACCCCTTTTTCTTTTTGTCCCCAGTTTTCTTTTGGTTTAATCCCCCTCCCCTTCCCGCTTTAGGTGTTCAGCAATGTTAGTTCTTCGGTGGATGCGTGGCGTCTTTCGTTATTTTTCAAGTGTGCCTTTCGTTTTTGTTATGGTGTTTAAATGTGTGAGTGATTGTGTGAGTGATTGCTGATCGGATAAGTGGTATTAGTATATTTCTAAAGCCACGCATTATATTTCGTCCGGGGAACTGATTTTGCTCTCACAGTCTTAGAGTAGTGGAGGGCTTTTATTACTAATACAATTTTATTTAGTTTCTTGTATATATTGTAAATCATTGTATATAAACATTTGAGGAATTTTAAATGTTGTTATTTTCTGCCCATGCCCTCCACTGAAAATTGTACATATGGGAGTTAAGTAGAACTACATAGAGCAGCTGAGGTATTAAGGTGGACGTAGTAAGAATGGTAAGTAAAGATGTGGTATTATGGTGTTAGGTTTATTGTAAGTGTGTCAGGGCCGACGAAAGTGAATAGCTAAGTTAAACTAGGACAGATGAATACCAGCCTTCCCCATCCCCGTTTTAGGCCATGTGCCATATTTGTACTTAGTACAATAAATAATGAAGTTCTTGGGAAGTTCATAGGAGATTTTAGAAGTTCTAGAGAGTTTTTTAGAGTTCTATTAGAGTTCAGTAGAACAACTAGGCAGTTGATATTAGTCGGCAGTTAGCTGAATACTAAGGAGTCAGCTTTCAGTGGAGGATTACCAAGTTCCTCACATTTTGGGTACGTTAAGTCGATTAGCAACCGACATAGCACAATTATAACTTTCAGGGCGAAAACTCGACCTCTACTTAACTCATAACAGGGGATGGGAAAAAGAAACGGATTATTTCCCTATCCCAAAGGTATTTCTGCGAAAATGACTGTAACTTATAAGAAAAAACACAAATAAATTCAGTTTCACCATTGAAGATGACGTCATATTCAAGTGAGCTCAATTTAAATTTAAATTAAATTTAACTCCAGCAAAGTAAAAACACCGGAAATTGCCAAACACATTTTGATAAACAAACCAATAACTGTCAAATCTTGATGACAGCTGTAGCGACAGTCAAAATTACTCGAAGGCAAAAAAAAAAAAAAAAGAAGTAAAATAAAATAAAATAAATAAAATGAAAAAATTAACGTAGCTTCCCTGTGGTGGTGGTCCAGTGGATATCGGCTCGGAACAAGAAATCGGAGAGCCGAGTTCGAATTCCAGCTGAATTCATTGCATTCACTTACGCGCAAATACCCTTGGGAAAGGTATTAATCCATCTCTTCCTTCCAGTTATGGGTTAAATAACAGGACAGATTGGGTTCTATAGCTTTGGCTGGCAACCAGTCTACCGCAGAAAACAATGGCAACCTACTGCGGGATAATCTTCTGCCCAGTCAGTCATGTCTCTTTCGAGACATGATCGCCCAAGCGTGTTTCACGTATGGCACTTAACTGACTGACTGACTAGATTGGAGGCATGGTCTCATCATTTGACAGTTGAAATGGCGAGATATAACGACAATTTCGAAGCTAACAATTTCTAATATCATACTTCTCGCTCGTGAAATCTATTTTTTTAATCATTTCACCCCAAGCAAGGTAGATCTTCCACTGGTGTGCGGTGGGTTACAGAAGTGTTGAGATGAGAACGAGGAACAAGTTACAGGGTAGTCAGAGAATGAGTAAGAAAAGGACTAGAATACAGGTGTGAAGAGAGCTGCATGAGAGTGGAGTGTAAAGGAAGAAGACCATGACATATGGGATTGTCATGGAAAGGATGTGAATCAAGAAGATAAAAGATGACAATTGACTTTTAAATTCTTGGAGGTTGTAGTTTTGAGGGAAGCAAGTATACGGAAGGGAATTCCACAGGCATAAAATAAATGTAAATACAATGTCAATCGTGATATTTTGTTTTCTTAATTCTTGTTCTTTTATTTTTGTCTCTCCTTAATTGTATATTTTTCTCATATTCTCTAACATCTAATAACCCCTAGCGTCTAAGTGATGTTTTCTTTTGCATTACTTGGGTGAAATGATTACTAAAAGAACTTTCTAGATTTGTAATTCTAACATAAAACAACTCAGTTGACTGACAGATCTTGTCGATATCATTCAGAATATATATATATATATATATATATATATATATATATATATATATATATAGTTGTAGATGTCAAGTCCGTAAACGGCGAGGATGATCCAACAAGATCAACTTAATATAAAATATAAAGTTTTATATCTATATAGAGAGCTCAATGGATGTTATCCAGAGCAATATGATATTTATAAAGGAAAACTCAACACGTCATTTAAATTGGTTATAAATTATAATTCATTTCAATGAGCTAATGAGTCTGGTGAAATGAGCTAATTAATTTCATTAGACCACACAATATTTTTTCCATTTGGTACAAAAAAATTTACTGTTTATCCTTCTCTTCAGTTAAAGAAAATGGTACCAAATAGAAGGAATGTTGTGTGGTCTGATAAAATGAGGTAATTAAGCTCATTGAGATGAATTATAATTTATAACCTATTTAAATGACGTGTTGAGTGTTCCTTTATATATATATATATTCCGGCAAAAACTTTTGTATCAAATGGAATGAATATTGTGTGGTCTGAAGAAATGAGCTAATACGGCTCATTGAAATGAATTATAATTTATAACCAATTTAAATGACGTGCTGTGTTTTCCTTTATAAATATAAATAAAATAATATATATATATATATATATATATATATATATATATATATATATAGTGTTAAGTTATGGTGATGTTTGGCGTCTAGATTGTTGTTTTTCAGGAGTTTTACTGATAAAAAATATTTTGGGCACGCATGATTTTTATCGGAAAGTGCTCGATATTAGGGTGGAGATAGACCGTTAATAGCAAGAAAACTAGCCCCAATGAGTGAGGCCATTATAACGTTGTCCTCACGAAACTTCGAAGTCGGTATGAAGCTGCTCAGTTAAAGTGACAAATTCTTTGCACTAAAACTATATATATATATATATATATATGTGTGTATATATATATATATATATATATATATATATATGTGTGTGTGTGTATATATATATATATATATAGAGTGGAAACTGGGGACATCGAGCAGTGACAGTCTGTTTTATGCTCGAACGCAGTGTTCTATAATGACTGCATTCAAGCATTAAAGAAACTATTGATGTCCATTGGGCTTCAGAATAAACCAACTGCACCTCTAGAGGAGAGTAACCCTCCCCACAATAAGAGGGTCATGGGTATATATATATATATATATATATATATATATATATATATATATATAAGGGGGTCATGGGTATAGACTGCATCTGCGTCATCGACATGACGATAAATTTCATATGGCAGCAATTTGGGTGTTCTAGGGATGCGTGGAACCACATTTGAATTGCTGGGTTCCCAGGTCTACCCTGACCCAGAGTGGCAACAATTGTTAGGGTCCCAAGTATGGGAAAATTGTTAACACCTAAAATGTGGTAAAAAACTGTAAAAGTATAAAAATATATTTTTATCGTAAAAATGCGAGCAATACTTTTTGGAAGAAAAAAAGTATAACCAGAAATACATTTTCGAAGAAAAATATTTTACCAGCAATACATATTTCAAGGAATATATATATATATATATATATATATATATATACGTTTACAAAATATGTCAATGAAACGTGATCTACAAACTGATTTCTTACAAAGAATACATACTCTATTTGTACGAATCTATTGTAAAAATATTGTCGGCATAAAATAACTCATTGAGATTGATATGCCGTAAACCAAACCGAACCTGATATTGATCATATTTACCAATAAATATAGCATACCTTAAGATCTTCTTTATTTATTTTTCGCTCTCTTTATTTACGTATAACAATAAGATACAACATGGCGGGTTTTTGCGTTAGAAATCAACGGACACTGATTTTTATGCATATATATAGATATAGATTTTTAAACAACTCGGCTATATAGATTTTTAAACAACTCGGCTAATAATGGTCTTCTGCATAAGTGACGCAATGCGTTCACTCAGTGATCGATGACGTAAAGAAATACTGACGTAATGCACATGCGCAAAGAGCCAGATGTACATATGGGTATAAATTGGCATGGCTACAGAGGAAGAAACGCCTGCACACGCCCCAGTAATTTTTGCCGACTTATAATGATATTTGAAATAGTTTTGCATTGCCAGATTACGAAGAAAGTGATTCGTCTGAACGTAAATCCGAACGCAGACACCTCGTCTTAAATCTCGTCTGAACAGATGAGTTCATGTCATGTCACGGCAACGGCGTAACAAGCGCATCTCTTATGACATATTCATATCTATCTATCTATCTATCTATCTATCTATCTATCTATCTATCTATCTCAGTCTATTCGTATCTATCTATCTCAGTCTATTCGTATCTATCTATCTATCTATCTCAGTCTATTCGTATCTATCTATCTCAGTCTATTCGTATCTATCTATCTCAGTCTATTCGTATCTATCTATCTATCTATCTCAGTCTATTCGTATCTATCTATCTATCTATCTATCTCAGTCTATTCGTATCTATCTATCTATCTATCTATCTATCTATCTATCTATCTATCTATCTATCTATCTCAGTCTATTCGTATCTATCTATCTCAGTCTATTCGTATCTATCTATCTACCTCAGTCTATTCGTATCTATCTATCTCAGTCTATTCGTATCTATCTATCTATCTATCTATCTATCTATCTATCTATCTATCTATCTCAGTCTATTCGTATCTATCTATCTATCTATCTATCTATCTATCTATCTATCTATCTATCTATCTATCTCAGTCTATTCGTCTCTATCTATCTATCTATCTATCTATCTATCTATCTATCTACCTCAGTATATTCATCTATCTATCTATCTATCTATCTATCTATCTATCTATCTATCTATCTATCTATCTACAGTCTATTCGTATCTATCTATCTCAGTCTATTCGTATCTATCTATCTATCTATCTATCTATCTATCTATCTCAGTCTATTCGTATCTATCTATCTATCTATCTCAGTCTTTTCGTATCTATCTATCTCAGTCTATTCGTATCTATCTATCTATCTCAGTCTATTCGTATCTATCTATCTATCTATCTATCTATCTATCTATCTATCTATCTATCTCAGTCTATTCGTATCTATCTATCTATCTATCTATCTATCTATCTATCTATCTATCTATCTCAGTCTGTTCGTATCTATCTATCTCAGTCTATTCGTATCTATCTATCTCAGTCTATTCGTATCTATCTATCTATCTATCTATCTATCTATCTATCTATCTATCTATCTATCTATCTATCTAGATCTATTCGTATCTATCTATCTATCTATCTATCTATCTATCTATCTATCTATCTATCTACCTCTAGTATATTCGTATCTATCTATCTATCTATTTATCTATCTATCTATCTATCTATCTATCTATCTATCTAAAGCCCTTTCGTGTTTTATTGATTTATAAAATAAAAGCTTATTGACATCTGAAAATTGATTTGATGTACAATGGTTACATTGACTTGTGTACTTAAAAAAAAAACAATTCATTCTGCGTAGATGTCAGCAAACGGCACGAAATATCCTTCATTTCAAAATATCAAATGTGTATCCATATTGCTTGTTTGAAGCTTAAAAACATACCATAAGGCTGTGTTGAATGATAAAGACAAATTTATAACTTTATTTATATTTGTGATAGAAATAATCTGTAAAAAATTTAAAAAGTTTAATGTTTCAACAAGATGGAGCTCCTTGACACTTTGCTCTGCGTGTTAAACAGTTTTTAAACGGTGAATTTTCTAATATATGGATCGGAAAGGGTGGACCATTTTATTGGCCTCCACGTTTGCCACATTTGACTCCAATAGATTTTTCTTTATGGGGACATGTGAAAACAATTTTGTATGCAAGCAAACCTAGTTCATTAAAAGATTTGAAAGCAAAAGTAACTAATGTGATTTCAGCCATTACTGTAAATCAGTTGGCAAATGTTTTCCGTGAACTGCAAAATCGTATTACTCTTTGTATTGCTAATGATGGAGGACATGTGGAAACTTTAATAAAATTTCAATAAAACCTTAAAAAATATAGATTTACTTCTTTCTAATCCTTTTTAAAAATTATTTCTATTGCAAATACAAATAAATGCACACGATCATTAAAGACACCCTGTATTTAATAACTTCAGATGTATTATTTACGTTCGGGCTAATATCCTCATCACTGTTGTCATTATCACAACGTTTCAACGTTCTGTCTATTCATGTCTTACGTGAAGAGAAAATGTAATGCCGTATATTAAATAAAGTGTTCATTTTGAAATTTCATGATGATTACTCGAATCGGCAGACAGCTGAAGAAGGTCGGTGGCACCATCAGCCGAAATGCTTTGAAAATAACAACAAAGATATAGACATTAGTCACATCATAATAGAAATTCAGACGTAGCTTTCAGAGTGTGCAGAAGGATGTTGGGAATTGCGAAAATGAATGGCAGATACCAAGGATATGTGAAGAACTTAGTTGACGATCTTTGAACACGTTAATATATAATTTATATAGTTATACATGCAATGTGGAAGGCGGGCTTGGAGAACCTGACACTAACAGGCCAAATAGAGGGGAAAGAGACAGGGGAAAGAAGCGGATAACATATTTCAAGGACCTAATCAGGTGGATGATGGAACGAGGATTGCATGGTGTAGCAGGAGTAGGCTTGCTAAGAGTCACCAGGGATAGGGAGACGTGGAAAGCCATGATCGCCTACGTCCTGTAGGGACAGAGCACATAGAAGAAGAAGAAAAAAAGAATGAAAATATTTTATCTCAGAATCTGAGAGTATTTCAAATAATGCAATTACTAAATTTCCTTTTAGTATAAAACTGCATAAACAAAAATGCTTCAGTTTTTAGTTGGGGCATCAAAATTAATGGTTGTTGCAAAAATTTCCGAATATCATGGATCGAGCATGTGAGCAATGATGAGGTTTTGAAAATGATGGAAACGAAAAGAAAATTAATACTGAGTATCAAGAAAAGACAGCTGAAGTTCCTGGGACATGCAATGAGGAAGGAGGACTTAGAGAACCCTCTACCAGATAGAGAGAAAAAGAGACAGGGGAAAGCAGCGGATAACATATTTGAAGGACCTATTCAGGTGGATGAGGGAACGAGGGTTGCATGGTGCAACAGGAGAAGGCATGCTAAGAACCATCAGGGATAGGGAGACGCGGAAAGCCATGATCGCCTACGTCCTGAAGGGACAGGGCACATAGAAGAAGACAGTCATGAATAAAGTGTCGCTGCTGATATTTGAGTTAGAACACAGGCTGTCAGATAACATAGTCAACCTCGTTTTGATGTAATTATAGGAATCGAGCTGCTGGGAGCACGTGACGTTGTAAAAATAACATATGTATTTGTACATGATAAGCATTCGAGTCTGAAATGAAAAAGGTCTAACAGTATTCTTAGATTTTTGTATATGAAATTTTATAAACATTGTGACCAATATTTGTTTGAACTTATGCGAGAAAAAAGTATTCTGCATGTCGTAATAGGATATTCAGTTAATATTTACTACTTTACCATAAGGGACATTATCTTCGCATGACTACACATAAATAACCAGATGAATTTATTCAAAAATTAATCTACAAAACATTATGAAATTTTTATGCATTCCAGACGAAGTAATAACTTTTCCAGGTTATTATAGAAGTTACGACGGTACTTTCAAAAGGGAGTGTTCGCAATGGAATGACGGAAAGAAAGTTTGTTTATTATTAAGAAAATTGTCCCTTTTTAACATGAAAAGTTTGTAAATTATATTTTGCCAAAAAATAAAAAAAACAAAAAAAAAAAAAAAAACAGGTAAGATAAGTTTTTATGAAACTGTAGTAATACTATCGAAAATTTTTGGTGATATGACCTCATTATTTAATACACGTCGGCAATGTCATAACTTAGTAATGAGTGTCGATGAAAATTTTGTCACTTATGCAGGAGTCGTTAATCGATAATGCGAAAAGTTTAAGTTAAATGAATTAACTACGATTTTATTTAAATGCCTAATATTCGTACAGGTCTTAACTATTAAAAACGACGCGGAAATAAGATCCAGGATGTTTGCTAATTTAAAAATAGATCCCAAATTAACACTTCAGAAATAGCGGAACAGTGTGAACGTATTGAAATCTAAAACTCGATACAGCAAGAATTGAGGAAAGAAACATTTCACAAGTACATAGCGTCTGAACATGTAAGAGAAAAGACTCCAGACGTTTTTCAACTCCTAACAGAACAGTCAGTCAGTTAAGTGCCATACAGGAAACACGCTTGGGCGATCATGTCTCGAAAGAGACATGACTGACTGGGTAGAAGATTATCTCGCAGTAGGTTGCCATTGCTTTCTGCGGTAAGATTGGTTGCCAGCCAAGGCTATAGAACCCAATCTGTCCTGTTATTTAACCCATAACTGGAAGGAAGAGACGGATTAATACCTTTCCCAAGGGTATTTGCGCGTAAGTGAATGCAATGAATTCAACTGGAATTCGAACTCGGCTCTCCGATTTCTCGTTCCGAGCCGATATGCACTGCACCCCCCCCAAAAAAAATAGTAAATGTTTTTTAAGAACAAAAATGTTACGAATGTGGAAAGTCAGTCAGTCAATTGAGTGCCATACGTGATACACGCTTGGGTGATCATGTCTCGAAAGAGACATGACTGACTGGGCAGAATATTATCCCACAGTCGGTTGCCATTGCTTTCTGCGGTAGACTGGTTGCCGACCAAGGCTATAGAACCCAATCTGTCCTGCTATTTAACCCATAACTGGAAGGAAGAGACAGATTAATACCTTTCCTAAGGGTATTTGCGCGTAAGTGAATAAAAATGGATTCACCTGGAATTCGAACTCGGCTCCCCGGTATCTCGTTCTGAGCCGATATCCACTGTACCACAACGCACATATCACGAATATAAAAAAATGGACGAAAAATAAAATGCATGTGAACATGGTAAGTAGATGATGTAAAGTCAAAAGCATAAAATAAAGAATAATAGGACATCGAACGGGTCTGAGTTAGAAATCCTCTCAAAAAAGGAAATTTATATTGTGAAAATTAAAGAATGAATTAAAAAGAAGCTTTTCATGTTTTCTCCGAAGGTCTATGGACATGCACAAAAATAAAAGTTAAATTTGAAGTAAAAGAGAATTCAACACCGATGTTTAAATAAAACAAAGGAGTATGCTTTTTTGCTTCGTTAGAACCAATTACGAAGGAATTAGAGAAACTAGAAAAATTATGTGTGATATCAAAACTAGTCCAGTCCGAATGAACATCTGTCAGTTGAATGTCATACGTGATCATGTCTCGAAAGAGACATGACTGACTGAGCAGAAAATTATCCCGCAGTAAGTTGCTATTGTTTTCTGCAGTAGACTGGTTGCCAGCCAATGCTATAGAACCCAATATGGCCTATTATTTAACCCATTAACCCATTTAGAGGATGCTATGAGTTGCTTCATTCTGTCAGATTGTCCTGTTTCTCAACACTTTACTCAACTTCTGGAATGCTTCTTTCTCCATGCCAATTCGCCTTCGGATCTCAGTGTCGCACTTTCTCTCTCCTATTAACACGCCCTAGGTATTGAAATTTCTGTACCTGGTTGATTTTAGAGTCCCTTACCTGTAATTGGCATATACGTAAGTCATAAAAAGTATTTGAAAGAATTAAAGAGTACGGGTGTAAGATCAGTGAAAGAAAATGCGAATTGTTTATATGTAGAATAAAATATCTAGGACCAGTTATCGATCTAAGGGTAGACGCCCAGACACTTCAAGGTCAAGCGCAAGAAAAGACATACCACCCCAACAAATGTAACAAAGGTATAAGCATTTTTATGGTTTGTTATTGTGGTGCATTGGATATCGGCTCGAATTCCAGCTGAACCCATTGCATTCACTTACGCACAAATACCCTTGGGAAAGGTATTAATCCGTCTATTCCTTCCAGTTATGGATTAAATAACAGAACAAATTGGGTTCTATAGCCTTGGTCGGCAACCAGTCTACCGCAGAAAGCAATGGCAACCTACTTCGGGATAATCTTATGCCCAGTCAAACATGTCTCTTTCGAGACATGATCGCCCATGCGTGTATCATGTATGGCACTTAACTGACTGAATTACAATCATGTATATTTTGTTACGTGTTAAGTGTAACAAAAGAAAAAAAAATGATTGACCAAAACTCAGAGATAAATCAGAGAATTTACAAAACGCACCAAATAAAATATATTTTTGTTGCATTCAAAACCAGAAACATAGAGTTTGCTACTGGCAAGTGTTACGAGGAGAGAAGGGGATGGTAAGGAGTCAAGTATCTTTACCCGGTTAAGTTGGCGAGGAATAAAGTGTTATACTTTTTAGAAATCCTCAAATGAGTATATAAAGAATAACTTCAAGTATGGCCAATGAAAGAGTCAAAAATATGTATTTATCTTTTTTGTTCCATGAGGTTCTCTTTCAGGTTTTAGTTAGTCGGCAACTTTTCTTACAGATTCGGTCAGCTGAATATAAATCCTTGAATCACAACCGGAGTTGTGATTCAACAGCAAACACTGGTACACAGCTGACTACTCACAGAACTCTCTAGATTTTGCTGGAACATTCTGGCATTTCTCAAACGTTCTATTTCTAATTTCCTTATTTTTCTGACTACTTCATGAATTAAAATTTTCTTGGAATACATTTAGGACTCAATATAATCTATTATTATAACTTTTTATACATTATTAATATTATTTATATATATAAATGCATCCTCGTAGCAATATATTAACATGCAAGAATTGAGAGAACCCTTGAAGAACCTGCAAAAAATGTTATTAAATGGAATTGGTCAGATAAATTTCAAAGTACTTTCGAAGAAAGTCTTAACATCTGACTTGACTCTAGTTCATTTTGATCCTAAATTAAAAATTGTGGTTGCATTAGATACAAGTGATTCGAGTATTGAAGCGGTGATCTTTGCATTCACTTACGTACAAATACCCTTGGGAAAGGTATTAATCCGTATCTTCCCTCCAGTTATGGGCTAAATAACAGGACAGACTGGGTTTTATAACCTTGGTCGGCAAGCATTCTACCGC
Organism: Ascarosepion bandense; assembly: GCA_037127315.1. Lineage (NCBI taxonomy): Eukaryota > Metazoa > Mollusca > Cephalopoda > Sepiida > Sepiidae > Ascarosepion > Ascarosepion bandense. Next base: position 222,544 of record JBBBDQ010029039.1, on the reverse strand, counting down.
AGAAATTAATGGAAATCTTCTTCTTCTTCTTCTTCTTCTTCTTCTTCTTCTTCTTCTTCTTCTTCTTCTATGTGCTTTCTACTGACATAAAATGAGGGATCGGTTTTCTATTGTTATGAAGTAATAAAATGATCCCCCACTAATTAGACTTAATATAATAATGTAATATAATCTATCTCTTCTCTCTCCATGATGAGTTTAATGGCAGGACAGATTGGGTTCTATAGTCTTGGTCGGCAACCAGTCTACCGCAGAAAGAAATGGCAACCTACTGCGGGATAATATTCTTTCCAATCAGTCATGTTTCTTTCGAGACATGATCGCCCAAATGTGTATCACGTATGGCACATAACTGACTGACTGATAGGACACAAATATGAGAACAGAAAATTAAATCAAGCTCATGCTTTAAAGATCATCAATAGCAATTGAAAATAAGCCGCAGTCAGATAGAAACGAAAGCACTGGCGATCATATATGCTATGAAAACGTTTCATAAACTCATACATAGAAGAAAATTCATAATACAGACAGATCATCGGCCATTATTATCCATATATAAATTTTAAAAAAGTGTTAACACACATACAGCGAATAGACTCCACCTCTGAGAACTATCCTATTAAACTATGATTATAAAATGGAGTTCCTGCACTTCAAAAAACTGAGTCATACGTACGAACTGTCTAGACTAATGCCAAAATCCTGCTAACCACTTGAGGACACAGTAAGTGCAGTGATAAGGGCCAAAAATGAAATTATGCATTATAGTGTACAGTAAGAGAACTAGCCATAACATTAAAAAAAGAAGAATTAATTCGGAAAAAATCGACTTTTTAATAAAAATGAAGAAGTAAATAAGATTTAAAGAAAAATAGAAAAGTGAATATTACAGTAAATAACACATTTTCATTATGTAATAATGTACTTATGTACGCAGAAAGAATTGTGATACCAGCATCGTTACAAAAACTATGTTAAAAGAATTTTACATAGAATATCCAGGAATTTCTAGGATGAAATCCTTAATGACGTGTTATACAAATTGACCAAAAATGGAAAAGGATATTGAAAATTTAGTAAAATCATACAGAGGTTTTGCTGTGATAGCGAAGTAACCGATTATACAATTTCAACCTTGACCGAAAACCGATATTTTCTCGTCTAGAATACATATAGACGTCTCAGGACCGTTAAACGGAGAATACTATCAACTAGCTTGTCGATAGTTGCACTAAATGGCCAGAAATATTAAAATGCAGAAGACCGACTACTGAGGTAAGAATAAATTTTGTGCACGAGATTTTTGCAAGGTTTCCTGTAACTGACTCTGTTGTTTTAGATAACGGGACATAATTCACGGCTAGTGAATTTAAAGATTTTTGAAATCATAAGCAATAGGAGACATTACAATGTCCTCTTATCACCCAAGATCAAAGAGACAAGTGGAACGCTTTGTCGGTAGGTTTAAAAAGGCACTTTAAAAGTCAGAGGGAGAGGAGTCAGATGAAGTGTCGCTACAACAATTTCTGAGTGTTTTCAGAATAACACCAAACCCGAACACCGTGTCTGGAATGTCGTCTGCAGAGTTGATGTTTGCCAGGAAGATTAAGTTCGTTTGTAATAAATTACTACCAGACCGTTAGGCAGAGCATTAAAAAATAATGTAAGTAAATACTTCAAACCTGGAGATAAGGTGTTTCTTAAAATTTATCAACGTGGAAAATAATTCTGGCAAGACGGTGTTATAAAAAAGAAAAAAGAAAAAAGAAACTGATCAGCAAAATGGCATTCATGGTACAATAACAAAAGTAGAAACCAAAGCGATACCTTAATCAGTTGAAACGAAGATTCACTGATGTAGAAAGTCTCCGAAAAGAGGTACTTATGGAAATACTAGCAGTATAGCCCAGCGTTGCTCGGGTGTAATGAAAGCTTTAAAACTAATCCATGGTTCTGGAGCTCAGACTCTTTGGACGTTGGCACGAAAGACTAAAAAGCAATAGTTGTTTCCAGTTAAAGCGAAACCGTAGACTGAACGAAAAATGAATGGATGTAAGTCAAATTTTGATTTCCTGGTATCGATATAAAAAAACTGAATTTTGAAGGCGAAATAAGTCTTCTCAATAAATGGTATCATGGCTGAGACTAAGAACTACAATTATACCGACTTAGAGCCAAACCCGAAGCAAAATCTAAAATAAAAGGGCTGAAAAACTGATTTTGATCAGACCCGGTAGGATATCGGGGTGTCGATTTCCACAATCGGAGTCATCCAAGGATAGAACTGCAACCTTGAAACTTCTGAATATCGTTTCTTATGTCTTTGTCTATGAGTGTATCAAATTTGATAAAAATTGGACCACTCTTTCTATAACCCGATTTATTCGATTATTTTATCGATTTTCGATATTTATCGGGAATACCTCGACACAAAACCTAGCTAAGAACACTCACAGACGCTTATGGTACAACTGTGTAAATTTTCAAGAAAATCGGTTCAGCCGTTTCGGAGTCTATAGGTAACGAACACGCACACACAGACACAGACACACACAGACAAAGTTCCATCTATAAATAAGTTTACATTAGATTGTATGATATGTTTGCCTTTGCAGAAATTGTTGAACCAAATGTTTACGGAAAGTGAAAAAAAAAAAAAACATCAACAGAATTTTAAAATATTGAATCGAAGCTGAAGAAATATAAACATCAACAGAATTTTAAAATATTGAATCGAAGCTGAAGAAATATAAACTCTAGAGGCAATCATTTAAAAGGGGAGGTGTCATAGATGAATAATGTGTTGCAGCCGACATTTCAGTTTGAACACCAGAGAACAATCATAGTCGACCTCGTTTTGATGTAATTAGAGGAATCATGCTGCTGGGATCACGTGACGTTGTAAAAGTTATATATATATATATATATATATATATATATGTATATATATATATAATAAACATTCGAGTCTGAAAAGAAAATGGCGACCAACCCTGCCTCGTGCAGGGTCTGCGGGATATTTTTTATAATAAAATATAATCGATACGTTTAAAAAGGCACTAAAAAGTCGGAGGGAGACGAGTCAGATGAAGTGACGCTACGACAATTTTTGAGTGTTTTTAGAATAAAACCAAACCTGAACACCGTGTCTGGAATGGCATATATGGTACAATGAAGATAATGTTCATCATATTACAATAAGAGCTACAAAAAAGGAAGATGAGGAGGGCTATGATCATCTACGTTCTGAAAGTTCACGAGACATAAAAGAAGAAGACGATGCTAAGAAACATCACAAGATGGACGAAAATTTTGACAATTTTCTCAGAATATTTGATATCCCGTATACCTTGCCTTGTGCAGGGTCTACGGGATATTTTTGGCCGAGATTAAGACCTCGGGGACCACACTTTAAACGGCCTAGTGCTGCATTTCGCCTCAAATGGCAGATAAGTATTTTTTCAGAAAAGAACAAGGTCTGACAGCATTCTTCGAAGGCGTTATTTCTAGCATATGTGACTTTACAAAACATATGAGGCTTACGACCATATCACGTTGAATAGACCGATTCTCGCTCGATCACGGAAGTTAAGCAACGTTGAGCCTGGTCAGTACGTAGATGGGTAACCGCTTGGGAATACCAGGTGCTGTAACGTATATTGACGGATGTGCGTTGTGGTGCAGTGGATATTATCTCGGAAAGAGAAATCGGTGAGCCGAGTTCAAATTCCAGTTGAATACCCTGCATTCACTTAAGCACTGGTACCCTTGGGAAAGGTATTAATCCGTCCCTTCCCTCCAGTTATGGGTGAAATACCAGCGTAGGACTTGGGGGCACTTCCCTTAAAAAAACAAATCCCAATGAATCTTGATTCTCGAAAAGAAAAATGTATTACAAGACACAAAAACTTATATAAAAACAACAAGAAATTGTTGAAAAAGAAAAAAAAGTATTACCAGCAATAAATAAATAAAAATTTAGTTGGTATTAAATGACCTGCCGAGGTTGATATGCCATAAAAACAAAAACAACCAACAAAACATATGAAAAGAGAAGATTTTAAAAGTCTTTATACCTGAGTAGTATGCGTTGTTGTGCAGTGGATATCGGCTCCGAACGAGAAATCGGGGAACCGAGTTCGTATTCCAGTTGAATTCATTGCATTCACTTACACACAAATACCATTAGGAAAGGTATTAATCCGTCTCTTCCTTGCAGTTATGGGTTAAATAACAGGACAGATTGGGTTCTATAGCCTTGGCTGGCAACCAGTCTACCGCAGAAACCAATGGCAATCTACTGCCCAGTAAGTCACGACTCTTTCGAGACATGATCGCCCTAGCGTGTTTCACGTATGGTACTTAACTGACTGACAGTATGCGTTGTGGTGCAGTGGATATCGATATCTTTCTTTCGCAATATTGCTTTTAACAATTATGAATGAAACCCATTTTATTTTTGCTCCTTACATTGTTTCATTTTTAATTCTTAATTCTAAATTTTACTTCTTAATTTTTCTTTGCATTTTTCTTTTCTTTTTCTTTCATTTTATCTTATTTTTATTGAAAATTTTAAAATTTTAATTTTCGTGACATTTTTTATGCACATGTAATTTGTAGTACAATGGATGTCGACTCGGAACGACAAATCGGGGTGCCGAGATCGAATTCCAGTTGAATTCCTTGCCTTCACTTACGCATAAACACCATTGGGAAAGGTATTAATCCATCTCTTCCCTTCAGCTGTGTGTTAAATAATAGGACAGATTAAACAAAAGTAAATACAGCAAAAGTATTGCTTTATTCATACAAGATTGGAAATTAAGAAACAACAATAAGAACCCAATTATTACCTGGAACATCGTAGCTAAATCCAAACATTACAATGGAAAAAGATATAAATGCAATCTATGCCTTTTAGAAAAGCTTATCATCTTAAACCATATCAATAATCTAAATTTGCTTAATAAAAAAGTGATTTAATACCCACATGATATCAGAGAAAAAAATAATTAAATACTTCAATTCCCAGATTGATATAGATTCCTCTTTATGTTCGCCTATTTCTTTCTTTCTTTCTTTCTTTCTTTCTTTCTTTCTTTCTTCCGCAATATTATTTTTGACAATTATGAATTAAACCCCTTTTGTTTTTGCCCCTTAAATTGTTTAATTTTCAATTCTTAATTCTAAATTTTACTTCTTAATTTTTCTTTTCATTTTTTTTTATCTTATTTTTATTTACAGTTTCAAAAGTTTTAATTTTTTTTATGTACATATAATTTGTGGTGCAGTGGATATCGATTCAGAACGACAAATCGGGGAGCTGTGTTATAATTCTAGTTGAATTCCTTGCATTCACTTACGCACAAATACTCTTTGGAAAGGTGTTAATCCGTCTCTTCCCTCCAATTATGTATTAAATGATAGGACAGATTGGGTTCTATAGCCATGGCTGGCAACCAGTCTACCGTAGAAGGCAATGGCAACCTACTGCGGGATAATAATAATAATAATAATAATAATAATAATAAAAGGAGATGGCATTTTCACTTTTGCGTCATTTAGACAACAATTTATCCATCACAACCTGTATATCTGTAAAAATAAAATGTTTGTTATTTTTATTTTTGCGTCATTTAGACAATTTATCAATCGCAACTTGTATATCCGTAAAAATAAAGTATCTGTTAAAAGAAGATGGCATTTTCACTTTTGCGTCATTTAGAAAGACAATTTATCCATCGCGATACCTGTATTAATAAAAAAATTGTTATTTTAATTTTATCGTAATTTAGACGGCAATTTATCTATCTCACCCTGTATAGATATAATGTGTGTGTGTGTGTGTGTGTGTGTATGTATGTGTGTGTGTGGATATAATAAAACCACGTAAAAATTTGTTGAACGACGAAGTTCGCCAACGTGTGTTAGGTTCTGCGCAATCAGATTGGAATGAAAAACATGTGTGTAAGGAATTTTTTAGATTAAAAGGGGTATATGAATTAAATCACACACACACACACACACACACACACACACACACACACACACACACACACACACACACACAGGAGAGAAGGGCAGACTCGTAAAGACGGAGAGATATTACCAAGAGCATTAAGAGAAAAGCTCAATACATATTTATACGGTTATAAATGAGTATTTATTTCGACAGTGTAAATTTACTTGTTATTTTTGTTTGTCAATGGTCTAAAACAGACAATGTAAGTAAATTTACACTGTCGAAATAACTCCTGATTCATCACCGTCTGTTGTTATTCTATATAAAAAAATAGATCTATCTATCTATCTATCTATCTATCTATTATAAATTATGTTTTAGAACATGTACATAATTTTTTTTCTATATATGTCCTCTTCTCTACAATCATGTGTTTGTTTCAATGTTGGGACTCCAACATATCATCGGGAGAAGAAAAGAGTAAGAGTTTGGAATCATCCTCTGTTTATATTTGGTTCGTTGTTGCTGTGGGGTTGGTTGGGGTTATTGATAATTAAGGGAATGTGTCTTTCGTTTTGACCGTTAGACTTTTGAAGAATCTGGTTTGTAAGTGTGAAATTGTTGATTAATGGTATTATCTGTTGGAATGTACGTTTTATCGGTCGGGTATATCTTTTGGTTAGAATTTCTAAGAGAGCGGCGTGTGGAGTAGTTTGACTACTTGGTCAGTTTTGTCAGTGAGGAGAAACCACAGAACTCAAAATACAGACCAACCCCTCTAACACCCAAAAATAACAAATCCAACACAAATAAACTGGCTTTTTCAACTAGATAATTCTCATTTCTAAAAAAATCACCTGAGGATGAAGCCAAAAACATAATGGGCTGGCTTCGAAACATGAGAAATTTTTTGTGTAGTGATACTGTGTAACAACCATTACAGTATATATATATATATATGTGTGTGTGTGTGTGTGTGTGTGTGTGTGTGTGTTTCGTTGCAAATGAACGACTAGTTTGATTTTATTAATTTTTAATTTAATTTTTCCAGTATTCTTACATATTTCGTTTTTGCTGGAGATAAGGAATGAAAGAATGTTCCATAATTTTCGACTTTTGAAGCACTTTCAACTTCATCACAGGCCATTTTCAAGGATGTTAGTTTTCCGGGTTGTTATTTCCTCATGTAATTATTTGTGTTTGCGTATTTAAAAAGAAGAGTTCTTTAAAGCTATGCGCGCGGCTGGGCACAGTGTGAGCGTCTTTTTATTTTTTAAAAACACTTTCAATACTTCATTTCCACTCTTAAATAATGTAAGGTCGATGGTTGGAGAAAATAGTTTGATAGACAAGTGCATCTCTTGTAGCGAAGTGCTTTTGATATTGTGAATTCAATAATATTTTTGTATTTTCAACTAGAATTTTTCTTAAGGGTTCAAGTTATTGGTTAAGAAATGTTTTTATTGCACTATTATTACTAGTTAGGTGGCATGTAAAGCGTCAACTCTGAGAAGTGGTTGTATGACCAATATAGGTAATTGATTTTTTTATAATTATATTGCTCCAAGCAAGGCATTTTACTGCCACTGTTTTGCAGGGGGTTACATAGGAAGAAAGTTATGAGAAAGAGTGACAGGTTATAGGAAGTGTTGGGAAGTGGGTAAGAGAAGGATGAGAATACTGATGAGAGTGAAGTGGACGGAGAAAGGAGTATGAGAGAGAGGATGCAGGTTAGTGAGATATGAGATGACTACTGACTTTACATTTAAATTCTTGGAGATTGTAGCTGTCGAGGAAGTAAGTAAATGGAAGGGAATTCCACAGGCGGGAAGTGCGAAATTTATGACAAGAAACACAGGGCATTGAAATTCATACACTAGTTAGTCACCGGTAGTTTAGTTTTGATAGGGTTATTGTTATTAAAACAACAAGGATTGCTGTCTTCCATTTTTTATAATATATTATAATTTCACATGCTTTTGAGTAATTACAACAGAAATATGGTGTTTAATAATTTTTCGTACAGAAAAATTCGTCCTGTTTATAATTAATGTGCATTTGGCTACAATAAAATATGTTGCCGCTTTTTTGTGTGTTATTTTTAATACGTATGTCATGTATTTTAGTAAGAAAAATTATTGATTTATTAATGATGTATTTGGGAAAATTGTTGTTTACCAATGTTTTTTATGTGTTCTAGTTCTTTCAAATTCCATTACAGTTATACAATATTACATAATAAAATACAAAATATTACATAAAAATTACATAAAAATATTAAATGAAATATTACATAAAAGATTACCTAAAATTACATATTACATAAAAATTATCTTACAGTCAAACATGAAGAAATAACAACACTGGAAAAATAACATCCTTAAAAATGGCCAGTGATGAAGCTGAAAGCGCTTGGAAAGTGAAAAATTATGGAATATTTTTACATTCCTTATCTTCATCAAAAAAGAAACATGTAAGAATACTGGAAAAATTGAATAAAAAAATAATTTTTTTTCTTGTCGGTCGTTTTTACCGAAACATGACGCAAAAATGAAAATAACACTACATTTCATTTTAACAGATCAGTCAGTTAAGTGCCATACGTGATACACGCTTGGGCGATCATGTCTCGAAAGAGACATGACTGACTGGGCAGAATATTATCCCGCAGTAGGTTGCCATTGCTTTCTGCGGTAGACTGGTTGCCGGCCAAGGCTACAGAACCCAATCTGTCCTGTTATTTAACCCATAACTGGAAGGAATAGACGGATTAATACCTTTCCTAAGAGTATTTGCGCGTAAGTGAATATGATGGATTCAACTGGAATTCGAACTCGGCTCTCCGATTTCTCGTTCCGAGCCGATATCCACTGGACCACAACGCACATCCTTTTAACAGATATGCTTACTAAAATTACACAAAAATATCTTCAAATACAAAAAGAGTAAATTCAATCAACAAAATCGCCACTGACTTAAATCACTGCATCCAAATTACTTCGGAATCTCCTGGATCTATTCTGGACGGTCTCCTTGTTTATGTTGGTAAATAATACCATAATCTTTACTCTCGGTTTTGCAAAGAGTTTTTTGATCTCTCGTTCAACTGTTCTCCACATATGATAATCAAGAGAATTGCAGTTTGGTAGTTAGGTGGTCTGGTGGAAGGGGTGGTGTGGTTGCAGAAATTGTCTGACCCCTATGACCGGGTTCTTCTGCCTGTGGGGCAACGTGCAAAGTCCTGTTGCCAAACCAACAGCCACACTTTTAACGCTACCTCCTCAAGGGACTTGATGTTGACCACCGTGTTGAGTCTGGGACCATCACTATTTGGGAGTTCTTTTCTTATCAAAACGATCAGAGTGAATTTTCCGAGCTGCCATTCCTTAGTAATCATCATGCAACTCTTTCTGAATCCTCTGCACTGTTTACAGATTGACACCCAAACGTTCTGAAAATTTTCATATTGGAGTTTCTGGCGTGAATGTCAAGGAGTAGAGCATACCGTTTCTAAATTTCTGACAAAATGAATTGCAACATGGCTCTTTTTTCTCACAAATTGTATCTAAATAATCCTACTATGCTGTGCCGTTTACAAAAAACACCAAAAAACCGCACATGCGCAAATCTGAAAGTATAAAACGGCAACAATTTACTTAACGCTCTCTCTCTCTCTCTCTCTCTCTCTCTCTCTCTATATATATATATATATATATATATATATATATATAAGTTAAAGAAAATCACGAAGATTAACGAAATGGACTTTTTTTTTATCTACCGACATATTGAAATTATTTATCATATATAATCAGGCTGGTAGAAATTAATATATAAATATACTGTTTGATTAAAAACAGCATATCTACTCAAATACGAGTATCTATTGATAATAATGTTCAAACAAATAATTTCAGTATGTCAGGTGTTAAAAAAAGTTTCGTTAGTCTTCGGGATTTTTCGTAACATTGTATGTTTACATTTGTTGACATTATGATACATTTCAGAGCAGAGATGGTTATTTGCGTAGAATCGAAAATTCTGTCATATAGGTATGATTTGATTTCCTTTACACTCTGGGCGATCGAGTGGTCTAAGATGCACAGATGAATTTGTGGCTTCCCCTATGTTGATATAATATACTGTTTGATTAAAAACAGAATATCTACTCAAATACGAGTATCGATTAAAAATAATAATAATTTCAAAATGTCAGTTGCTAAAAAAATTTTTTCGTTAGTCTTCGGAATTTTCCGTAACATTTGTTGACATTACGATACAATTCAGAGCAGAGATGGTTATTTGCGTATCAGTCGGATATGAATATGTGAGCCCTTTTTGACAGCAAAAGTGAAAACTTTCGTCATTAAATTTATAAAAGACACATTGTCTATCGTTCTGTTTATCCTCAGACTTGATATAACGCTTGTCGTGGAAGATTTGGAAGTGACATGACGTCAGTGCGTTGACTGGCATTACTTTCTTTCTTGAAAGCAAAAAAGGCGCCTATGACCTTTTTTTCAGTGTCATTAGACAAGACAAGACTGTCAGAGGCGCGATGACGCTGAAGCCGAGAAATGAATGCTTTAGAGTTAGAGTTCGAGTTCGGCATATCAACACCTCTGTGGGTTATTTAATGCCAAAAAGGTGGGGTTTTAAGGTATTTTTTAATGTTTGGTTATAGTTAGATCGTTAATTTAGTCAGATTTTGATGAATTTTTAAAATTTGTTATTTTTACTTTTTTGCAGAAAACTGAAGATGTCTTCTAGTTTTGCATTCAAAATGTATCTTCAGTAAGAATTTTTTTCCTTCAAAAATGTATTACGGCAATAATTTTTTCCTTCAAAAATGGAGTTATGTTACTAATTTTCTTCCTTCAAAAATGTATTTTTTCTATAAAAGTCTATTTTCATGGATATATTTCTATACAAGTTTATTTTTAAACTTTTGTTTTGACCCCAGTTTGCGGTGGAGGTATAACTATTTGCCCATAGCTGGGACCCTAACAGGTGCTACCACTCCTGGTCATAGTGGGCCTGGGGACCACAGCTATTAAGAGGTGGTTCCCTGCTGCTCACAAGTTTACCGTCAGACCCTGTATCTCGAGAAATGGATGCTTTAGAGATTCTCGTTTTTACTGGCGCTTGATGATAAAAGTGCTGACGACATACTGTCCTGACGCCTAAATATCAGCAGATTGCTTCACGATTCTCACGTGCACGCACAAAATAATATACGCACACGCAGACGCACACAAACTCACCCACGCATATATACATACACATACGCATACATATATTAGAAAGGATTAAAATGTTTTTAAAAATAATTAAAAATTACTTTGATTTTTCCTTTTAATAACAACTAGCAGTATAGCCCGGCGTTGCTCGGGTGTAATGAAAGCTTTAAAACTAATCCATGGTCCTGGAGCTCAGAAAACAGAACATTAAATTTTAATTAAAATTTCGAATGTGTTAGATTTTTAAAAATTATAACAACAAAATTTGATCATTCCTCTAAATAATAGAATAAACATTTTAATGATAAAACTTTGTTTTTATAAGATCACGATATGCTGTTTTTTTTTTTTTTGCAGTTGAGTGGAGGTATGTAAATTCGCAGTTTCTTTCTTCTGTTTGACTACAACCTCCATCTCATAGATGATAAAAAAATAACAAATCTGGTTTTCTTAACGATTTTCTATAAAAAAATTACTTACTTGCATAATTTGTTTTTCAGTGCGTGGTTGAAAGAGGTATGCGTATTTTTTTTCTTTCTTTGAAACGTTCGTTTTTATTTTTCGTAAGCGGAGAGGGAGTATAGATGTTGAGTCAAGGGTAATATTTTTCCGAATGAGTTTCTAAAAAATCTATGAGCGTCTTTAATCTGGGCGACAGAGACATTTTGGCTCCACTCTGGGAGCGTTAGTTAAACAAAAGTTTATACAGACCCGGACGATAAAAGCGAGACAAGAACTTGTCGATCTAAATTTCATTTGTCAGATCTTGCTTTGATGATTGCGGGATGTCACTGTCTTTTGTTTAACCACACATTTTGACGTAACTCAGGCGCTATGCATAAGACCAAAGAGTTCAATAATATTATTGTAGGTCATTCTAACTAACTTGTGAATCTTCAATGGCATACTTTTGTATTTTAAAAGGAATCAGATTTTCTTTTTCTATATTTGAAGGGACACGGTTCATTGCGAGATTTTTAATCGACCGAGGGCGAGTAAAGCAATAAACTTTAATCGCCTAATTAAGTTTTTAATCGGATGTGTCAATCGCGCGAATGAAATCTCAAAGGCTGCTTTGGAGTACCATTGCTTGTTTTGCTGTTAAATGATAGCGGTATATGCTGAACTTTTTCCCTGGTGAACGTTCCACTTGAATTTAAGCGTGCTATTACATTTTCGTTTAGGACCCACTCTTTACTGTTGAAATAGTTATACGTAATGTCCACTTCTACTTCGACATTTTTTCTTAACTTCCCGCCTGCGGAGCTCCCTTCCGTCTACTTGCTTCTCAGATAGCTGAGAATCTCCTAAAATTTAATCGCAGCGCCAGCTGACATCTATCTTCTTGAATCCCGTTTATCTTTTATCCTTTCTTCAATACCACCTGTACCCAGGTTTCTCTCACTGTAACCGTGTCTGCACTAGTAGCGGTTCCACCATGCTTAGGGTGAAATGATTAATATATATATATATATATATATATATATATATATATAATCATCCGCAGACAGATCTGTTTCGCTGTATCACAGCTCATCAGTACGGTTAGACTCCGATTGCTTTTTCACCCAACATTGAAACCCGACAGAATTGGCGTCAGTCGGCGATTCTACCTCTGGGCTATGGGCGCTCGATAGAAGAAGGCAGATTTTTTGGGGTATACATTATCATTATACACGCCCAATAGCCAGAGTGCTCTAATTCATTACTGAATGAGCGATGCGTACATGCCAGAGTAGCTACTGTTTTTCAATGTCTACCATTCTTCCAGAGTGCTCAACCAGTGTGTGAGAGCGTAAATAGTTATCCGCAGACAGATCTGTTTCGCTGTATCACAGCTCACCAGTACGGTTAGACTCCGATTGCTTTTAACCCAGGATTGAAACCCTTCCGATTTGGCGTCAATCGGCGATTCTACCTCTGGGCTATATATATATATAAGTATAGGGTAGATATGGGTGGAATAATATTCCATACCCAAAGAAACACCATTCTTAAAAAGTACTCAATACAAAGTATAGCTGATAATATCCATTTAGAAATTATAACATGAATATATTATAATATCACTACAAAAGTAGCTATTTTGTTTCGACTCTTCTTGTGTCTTATCAAGTGACTTGATAAGACACAATAATGTCGAAACCAAATAACTACTTTTGTAGTGATATTATAACATATTCATGTTATAATTTGAGAATATATATATATATATATATATATATATATATATATGTCCAGGTGAAGAGGACCCAAGGTTTTACTATTTTGAGTATCCCGGCATTTATTTTATTATAAACAGTGCTCAATATAATAAATATTATAGAGCTTAATATAATCTTATAATTATGAATTAATTGTACATTGCGGCACGGAAATTTCTATGTTTCGAGATAGATTCTCTTCAACAAACAATGTTGGATGTTGTTGTGAAAATGATTTACATTTTAAATACAAAAACCTTCGGTTTGCTATTTATGTATGTGGGAAGGTAAGATTATAAAATATCAATAATGAGTGTTTCTCTGTCGTAGAACAACAAGCTAGTATTTCCAACTATTACCAGTATAAATAACTCAATACTCATTGGTTTTTCTCTCACTGTTAACCTTGTGCCAGACTAATTTAAATTGTTTGACTAGTTGGTTTTACATGTCAGTTCTTATCGGTTCATTTATTATAAAATTTAGTATGGGGGCACCCTGTGTGGATCGAACTCACCATTCAGAAGTAATAGTCAACCAGAATAGACCCATTAAGCAATACAGAGCTTTGCAGAGCTTTTGGTTAACTGAGCTTACGACATGTCAAACCTTGTTGGGTTATAAAACATTGAAAATTTTTAGGGGGCGCCCAGTTAGGATCCAACTCACTTTCTGTAGCGGCATATGTTGTACTTAATATAATGTAGCTGTATTAAGTTCTACCCAATGCCGCTTGTTGGTCTTTTCATTTTACGATATGTCAAACATTGTTGAGTTATTTAATATTGAATTTTGTATAGAGTGACCAGACAAAATGATATAATATGCGTTGTGGTGCAGTGGATATTAGTTGAAATGAGAAATCGGAGACCCAAGTTCGAATTCCAGTTGAGTTCGTTGCATTCACTTAAGCGCAAGTGCCATTGGGAAAGATGTTAATCCGCCTCTTCTCCCTTTAGCTATGGGTTAAGTAGCAGGACAGATTCGGTTCTTCAGCCTTGGTTGGCAGCAGTCTACCGCAGAAAATAATGACAACCTACTGCGGGAAAATCTTCATGTCACTCATGCCTTTTTCGATACATGATCGCCCAAACGTGCATCACGTATGGAACTTAACTGACTGACGAGGTGACCAGTCAGGTTCGAAATTAAAAACTAGCTCATTAAATATTACACCGAGGCCTGGGTTTCCTTAGACACTTTGACGAAATCCAATCTTGTTCGAAAAGAGGTAAGGGTTTTTCGTTTTTTAAAACAGTTGTTATTTGCTTTTTAATTAATCGAAAGCTTTGCCATTCACCTGCATCAAATGTTGGTTTTAAAAACACAAGTAAGGGGGCTTCTTTGTTTCTATTTTTTTTTATTTCTCAAAATGACGCCAAGATTCTTGGCAATATACCAATCTTGTGAAATTTCTTTACCAATGACTCAAAAGAAAAACTAAAAAAAAAACAAAAAAAAAACATGAAAGCAAGAAATTAGTTTTGTATTTAATGTAGAAATCACAGAGATTCTTAAAGAAATTACAGAGTCAGGTGGGTGAAAACTGTACATGGTATGTTTGCCTCTCTGCCATCCACATTCGAATGGTATTTTTATATTTAGAACTGAATAAAAGAATCATTATTTTTCTGGAAATTGCGGCGTGGGGAGATGGGTGCATATATGTCTACGATTCTTCTGAATGTGTTTAACTTGAGATCTAGCAATTTTAACTTGTATATGGTAGGTTTTGTAGAATTAACACCTAATACTAAGTTAATTGAATCAAATATATCGAAAAAGCATTGAACATAAAGTTTTAATGATAACGTAAAAAAGCATCGAAATAATTAAAAAATTGAATCATTCGAAAAACAAGGCTGAAATAACTCAAGAAATCTGTAGTGCCTAGAGAAACTATAAAGTCTGATATAGCTGATCATGTGTGGAAAAAATGTTCCTCTTTTTATAATGGTATAAAAATCGGAATAAATTATTCAGAACAACATTAAAACATAAGGCGATAGACTGAATCAGCGCACATTCTAGGCTCTGATAGCTTCATCAGTAAGCTAAGCATAGAACTGAGCAACTATGAAAGCATTGTGGATATTAGCGCTTGTTAAGTTTTACATTTTACCTGGTGGTTGTGAGTTCAACACTTTGGCAGAAATATCCATTTACTCTGGCTCACTTTCTGGGCTTGAGAGAGTTCAAAAGCATTTTCGCAGCATTGTGGGTGATGAATTATTTTCTAGCGGAAAGCCACTGTTTCAAAGACAAAACGTTGTACGTCTCTCGGTATTCTTTTGCTATTTGCAATCAAATACTCGGGTGAACTACATATCTTGGTTCCACAAGTCCAGACCTTTGCAGCTAGGACCCGCCATATTACGTTTACTGAGTTGATTTCCTTTGTATTCCATTAGTGAATAGGAAGTTTCACCCGGATTTATCTCCAGAACTCCTCCCGAGAAGATACTTCCGTACTCACTACGTTCTTAATCTATTCAAGTCTTAGATCAACCTACCTTTACAAGCCACTTCTTACCACTTCCACCGCAGAATGGTAGATTCCTCTCAAGATCAGCGGCGAGGTTACGTTTGTCCGCCTCGCCGGATTTCTTACTGATGCGGGAGTAAATTTGGTGTCATCTGCATAGATGTCTACTTGGCTCTTGATCACGCTTGGGAGATCATTTATGAAAATAAGGAAGAGCGTCGGGCCTAGGATAGAGCCCTGATGGACACCAGCGTTTGTACAGTAGGACGTTGAGGTATGTCCATTCATGACGAACTTCATTATGCGGTTAGATAGCAAAGATTTAATCAGATCAAGCAAGCGTCCGATGATACCATAACCCCGTAGCTTGAATAGAAGGCCAGCGTGCCAAACCCTTTCAAAAGCCTTGGAGATGTCCAGGGCAACAGCACGAGCCTCGCTGGACTTCTCAAGGGCCTGGTACATGTACTCCGTGATGGTCGTTAGCGTGTCGGCTGTGGACCTGGTGAAGCGGAAGCGGTACTGCCTGTCTGAGAATAGTTTATGGGCAGTAAGATGCTATTTCAGCATTAATAATGGCCTCGAAAACTTTCCCGAAAATTGGTAGAGGGCTGATAGGGTGATAGTTTGCTGGGTCCGAGTGTTCCCCCATATATAAACAAATATTTACTCTAACAAATGTAAAACAACACCAGCTCAATCGATTCAACAGGGGAGTTGCTATAATGATAAGCGGAGTCCTTCAACCTGGACTTCATTGATTTTGATGGTCATTTTAAGACTTTTTCTTCTTCTATGTGTCCTATCCTTTCAGGGCGTAGGCGTTCATGGCTTTCCACGTCTCCCTATCCCCGGTGACTCTTAATATGTTTTTCTCTGTTACTCCACGCAACCCCCGTTCAGTCATCCACCTAATCAGGCCCTTCAAATATGTTATCCGCTGCCTTTCTCTGTCTCTTTTCTCCGCTATCTGGTAACTTCAGTTATCTCTTCCTGATACTCACTATAATGCCATTCTTTCCAAAACCTCATCATTGCTCGCATGTTCGCAGCATCCTTCTGTAAATCACATTTCTGCCGCTTCAAGTTTCAAGACTATTAAGTCTTTTTAAAATCTAATACTGATATCTATATCTGTAAACCACACAAGGTCGCTAGTGTCATTTTACTTGATCAAGTCAGTCAGTTAAGTGCCATACGTGATACACGCTTGGGCGATCATGTCTCGAAAGAGACATGACTGACTGGGCAAAAGATTATCCCACAGTAGGTTGCCATTGCTTTCTGCGGTAGACTGGTTGCCAGCCAAGGCTATAGAACCCAATCTGTCCTGCTATTTAACCCATAACTGGAAGGAAGAGACGGATTAATACCTTTCCCAAGGGTATTTGCGCGTAAGTGAATGCAATGAATTCAACTGGAATTCGAACTCGGCTCCCCGATCTCTCGTTCCGAGCCGATATCCACTGCACCACAACGCACATCCTTGATCAAGTAGATTACGTTGAAAAAAAGTTTGGTTATTTTGAATGATTCTGAAAAGTTTTTAAAAATTGGTCCCGTAGAAACTTGTCATAACACGTATAGAAACGATATCAAAATCCAGAAACGTATGTCATGTTTGTTTAGAAAATGATAGTTTTTTAAAGAGATCTATGATGTGATTAGACTTTTTGGTTCTCTTAGACCGTGGCTTTATGGTCTTCCCAAAATTTATAAGAAGGACGTCCTATTGAGATCCATACTATTAATGATGGGTCCAGCCCAGCATTCTTTGGCTCAATGGATTTTGCAGGTTATACAACCGGTTTGGACCTTGTGTATTAAATATTGTATATTAGATTCGTTCTCGTTTGTTGAACGTTCACATGTCATAAACCTATGCTCTGCTAATGATTTTATGTGCTCCTTTGATGTGTCCAGTTTTTTTTACTAACATGGTGCAGTGAATATCGACTCGGAACGACAAATCGGGAAGCCGAGGTCGAATTCCCGTTGAATTCCTTGCATTCGTTTACGCACAAATACTCTTGGAAAAGGTATTAATCCGTCTGTTCCCTCCAGTTACGGGTTAAAAAATAGGACAATTGGGTTCTATAACCTTGGCTAGCAACCAGTCTACCGCAGAAAGCAATGACAACCTACTGCAAGATAATCTTCTGCCCAGTCAGTTTTTTCGAGATATGATCGCCCCAAGCGTGTATCACCTATGGCATTTAACTGACTGATTGACCATTAAAGGAGACTATTGATATTTGTGCCAACTCGTTGTATGAAGGTGGCTTTCCCTAGAGATGTATTTGCCGAACTTATGATATTTTGTACTAGTTCTATGGAGTTTAGCTTTGATAATGTCATATATAGCCAAGTGAATGGGGTCGAGATGGGTAGTCCCCTTGGCCCTGCGTTGGCTGATATTTTTGTGGGCTACTTCGAATCGTTGCTTTTTGGCAAAGTGTCTAAACCTTTATTTTTCGTACTTTGATGACACTTTGCTACATTTTCTACTGAAAGTCAGTAACACTTTTTTAATAGGCTTTACTCCCTACGCAGAGCTTTAACCTACATTATTGAAGATGAGGAGGATAATTGCTTGCCTTTTTTGGAGTTGAGGAGGATAATTGCTTGCCTTTTCACCGTAATAGAGGGGGTTTCCTTACGAGTATTTATCGGAAACCTACCTTTACTGGCCTGGATATAAATTGATGTGCGATTGCACCTACATCAAGGAAAATTAGTCTTATTAAAACTTTGGTGAACACCGAGCTCAAAATTTGTTATCCTACTAGACTGGACTCTGAATTGGAGAATATCAGGGAGATTTTCCTGTGTAATGGATATTTCGATCTTATTAATAATAATAAAACTGGGGAATTTCATTTTCCTAAAGTCTTGGGGCATTTTAAGCGCCGGTTTATTTAAACGTTCCTTGAATTGGAGATAAGGGCCAATATTTAGTTAAGCAGATCAACAAGTCGATTTCTGGTTGTTTTCCGTCTGTTGCTCTGCGTTGTATTTTTCGGACTAGGTCTGCGTTTCCGTCGTTTCGTAAGAATGATTTGCCCAACATCAAATTAAGTAATTTGGTTTATGAATTTAATTGCCAGTGTGCTGCTGGTTATGTGGGGCGTACCACCTTACATTTGGAAACGAGGATTAATCAGCATGTGCCTTCTAAAATAAGACTTGGAAAAATAGGTAACATGTGTTATCTTCACTCTACAAATATGGAATCGGCTACTGCTCAACATCTGGTAGAAAATATAGCCTGCACCAAATCATATAAGAAAGAGTGGTTCAAAGTTATACACAGTTTTGAGATTTGAAAAAGAAATCACTTGACCGGCCGTCGAGAGCGAGGGAAAATTTACTCGCCCCAAAATCATTTTACTCGACCGACTTTTTAAATAGTCGCCTTACGTAAACATAGCTTGAATCGCCGAGGAAAAACAAAAATGATATTTTAATAAAAATTTCGAATGTATTAGAAAGGGTTTAAAATTTGTTTCAAAATAATAACAACAAAATGAATCTCTCCTCTTAATACTAGCATACACATTGTGATGATAAAACTTTGTTTTTATTAAGTTAACATGCTGTTCTTTTTTCAGTTGAGTGGTGGTCCCTAAATTCGTAGTTTCTTTCTTCTGTTTGACAACTTCCATCTCATAGATGATAAAAAAAAATAACAAATCTGATTTTCTCGACGATTTTCTATAAAAAAATTACTTGTACAATTTGATTTTCAGTGCGTGGTTGAAAGAGGTATGCGTATTTTTTTTCTTTTAAACTTTCGTTTTTACTTTTCGTAAGCGGGGAGGGAATATAGATGTTCAATCAAGGGTAATATTTTTCCAAATGAGTTTCTAAAAATCTGTGAGCGTCTTTAATCTGGACGACAGAGACATTTTGGCTCCACTCTGGGAGCGTTAATTAAACAAGTTCATTAATGTCAGTGTAGGTAATTCTAAGTAACTTGTGAATTTTCAATTGCTAACTTTTGGGTCGTAAAAGGAATCAGATCTCCTTTTTCTATATTTGAAGGGATACATTTCATTGCGAGATTTTTAATCGAAAGCGGGTGAGTAAAACCATAAACTTTAATCGCCCAATTAAGTTTTTAATCGACTAAGTCGATCGAGCGAGTGAAATCTCAAAGGCTGGTTATACATAGATCTGATTTCAATAATCATTTAAAGATTTTGGAATCAGTCTCTATATCGTTACGGAAAGCTTCTCTCTGCCGGCGGATAGATTTTGTCAAGTCTCTGGATTTGTTGATGGATATTTTATTTGAATTGTCTCTCGCTAATTATTTACAAGTGAATCCCCCGCCTTTTGTTATAAGTATGTATATTTATATGTATATTTATTTTATTGAGTTTCCTTCGTTTTTGCTTTTCATTTTCGTCGTTACTGTTCTTTTCGTGTAATTCATTTTTCAAGGATTTTTCTCCTGATGAGATGTTAGACGAAAGGGCTTTTGAAACAACTCATAAATTCCTTGTTTTAAAACTAATATATATATATACGCAAAAATCTAGAGTGAGCCAAAACCTACCGCGGTTTCACACTACGAATCGTCAGGGCAAAGGCTGAAACACTAAAGATAAAATCAAATAAATAGATATACACTAAGGTAGGGGGGAACCATATCAACACAAGAAGGGGGGGGTTAGAACAAAAGAAGCAAAACACACTAAATAGGAAAAACTTTTATTAAACATATTGGCAAAAAAAAAAAAAAATTAACACTAAGCTCTCACACTAAGCACGATTCGTTTATAGTTAGATTTTATAATCACAAAACCTCATTTAAAAATGAAAAATATAGACATAGTACCACCTTATCGAATTATATTTGGGACATAAAATCTAAAATTAAAAAAGTCCCCATTTTGAAATGGGAAATAATAAAAAATGTACTGATTATAATAAAGGCAGTAAATTCTGTAATTTATGTGGCGAGGAAAAACTAGCTATAGCCTTATTCGAACCCGCCCATAATCTGCTTAATGCTAAAACTGAAATTTTAAACAAATGTAAGTTTCATAAATATAAATTCATTGCTTAGTGTGAGAGCTTAGTGTTAATTTTATTTTATTTATTTTTATTATATATATATTTTATTATTATTATATATATATTATTATATATATATATTTTATTAAAATATATATATATATATATCTGTAAATTCAGGCAAAACTTAGTGGGGAAATAGCCATTTTCAAGATGTCATTTTAAGGCATGAATTCTTCGAACCCTTATAAACAGAGAATGAGGAAAAATTCTAAGCCCAGAAATTAGCTTAGGTAAAGGAAGAGGTTGGGATGTATTGCCTTTATTCGGGTTAGGCTATGTGAAAGAATTTAGTAGTAATTTCTCTTTGGTAATAGGAGGTATGTGGCTTGGCCCTTGAGTTAGTAGTGGTAGGTGTTGGGGAAGTAATTGCTTGGCGAAATTTTAAAAAAGATTATTGGAACTGATTGGGAGAATAGGATAATTATTGTAATTTATACTTATTTCTATGGCGACACATACTTATGATCTCCCTTCGTTTGTTCAGGAGTATATTTTAGTCTTGAAATTTTAAAATTCTAATTTTTTCTGTCAAACATATATTACACTAGGTACTTCCAGTTATTTTTCTATACCTGAACTTAAATTGAAAATTTAAAAATAAATAAATTAGCTTAAAAATGAGCTTTAATTGAAAGTCAAGGGATTAAATTTAGTAATTCCAGTAAGCAAAATACCCTGGTGCATTTTAGACCGAAATTATATTGATTGAAATCAAAAATTTTCTAAATTTAAAAAAAAGTTTTTAAAATTTCAAAACTTTTGCCATTTTTTATCGATTATAAAAAGAAGCCAATTCTCGATTTTAAAAGTCTTTAAAAAAATTAATTCAAATTACCGAATTTAAACTTTAAGTTGACTTGACACAAGAATTATTGCTTACTGCCTGAAATGTTTAAAAAAAAGCGTTTCTCAGTTACGGTAGCCTTGTGATCACAGCTGTCATCACCTTATCAGGAGGCAATAATGGAGGATTTACAGTAGCCAGCCAAAAGTATGGAAGGCGAATTTGGTATAAATCTTATATTCATACAAATCGTTTCTTTTTTTAATTTTTAACAATGTTAAAATTAAAAATTTAACACAGTTTTCAGCAATTTTCCAATATTTTATGGAATTTTAGTTATTTTAGTTTTGTAGGCTTACGTTTGAAAATGTTTTATGAAAAAAAAATTAAAATAATACAAATCATTCTTTAAAAAAATTTTACAATTTAATAACAGAATGAAAATAACTGCAGAGATAAATCAATAATTTATGAAATGTTATGGCATTTATTAATTTTTACTTTTAATATCTATTTTTCATATTCTTTTACCTATCTCTTAAGCTATTAGGGGTCCTAGCCTTGCCTATGAGTTTCTATTTTATCTGGGGATTTAAGTCACTTTATTTTAATTCCCTGTATTTAAAAAGGTCTGTTTGGTATCTTAAACTAGGGTTGGTGAAGGAGTGCTTGAGGGTATAAAGCCGTTGCTTCCAAATTCCCGACGGAGTAGAAGAGGAAAGGATAAGAAAAAACAAACTGGAAAGTGTTGGGTCGAAAATATAACCACAAAAAAGAAATAACTTAAAAAGAGCTAACCATTTATAGATCCTCACTCTTCAGAATCAATCAAGGCCAAGAATATGTTCTTCTATGTGCCCTGTCCTTTCAGGAGGTAGGCGATCATGGCCTTCCACGTCTCCCTGTCCCTGGTGGCTCTGAGCACTTTTTCCCCTGTAACACTACGCAACCCCCGTTTTATCATCCACCTGATCAGGCCCTTCAAATATGTTATCCGCTGCTTTCCTCTGTCTCTTTTCTCCTCTTTCTGACCTGTTGGTATCAGGTTCTCCAAGTCCTCTTTCCTCATTGCATGCCCAAGGAAACTTAGTTGTCTCTTTCTGATGTTCAATATTAACTTCCTTCTTGTTTCCATCCTTTACAAAAGCGAAATTGTCCTGTTTCTTAATACTTTACTCAACTTCTGTAATGCTTCCTTCGCCAGGCCAATTCGCCTACGGATCTCTGTGTCTCGCACTTTCCGTCTTCTGTTATAACACATCCCAGGTATTTAAATCTTTGTACCTGCTTGATTTTAGTATACCCCGTCTTTATTTGGCATATTGGGCTGCCCTTTTTACTGATGACCATGCATTTCATTTGTTTTCTTACAGGTTATTTGTAATCCTTTCTTGTCCCTTCAGCTACCTTCTGTAGGAGGTCTTGTAGTTTCTTTTCCGTGTCTGCTATCAGCACTGTATCATCTGCGTACCTTAGGTTGTTTAAATTGTGGCCTCCGATGACGAATCCAGGCGTAACTTCTTGGGTCCTCAAAATATTCTCGCTGTACAAGTTGAACAGATCTGGTGAAAAGACACATCCTCACCAATCTATATTAGAAATGTAAGCTAAAGATAATCTGTCTATATAGTGTGATAGTAACCAAAAATTGCTTCTATATATGAGATATTAGCCAAGTGTGTCTAAAGAGTGAGATCTTAACCAAAGATTATCTGTATGTATTGCGGGATAGTCTATATTAGAGATGTTAAAATTAGGGTCCTGGGCATGACGGTAAATTGCATCCAGCAGCAAGTCCTCTGATTAAGCGGTTGTGAGGAGCATGGAATCACCTCTTAATTGCTGTTGTTCCCAGGTCCACCCTGATCCGGGGTGGTAGCACCTGTTAGGGTTCCAGCTATGGGCAAATTCTTAACCCCACAAACTGGGGTCAAAACACTATGAGAGTATAAAATATACTTTTATAGAAAAATATACATTTTTGAATGAAAAATTTTACCAACAATACAGTTTTGAAGAAAAAATATTACCATAAAACATTTTTGAAGGAAAAAATATTACCAGCAATACATTTTTGAATACAAAACTAGAAGACATTCTTAGTTTCTAAAATAAAAAGGAATAAAAACAAAAAAATTTAATTAAAATCTGACTAAATCAATCTTCTCTCTATAGATCTATCTATCGCCCGGTTCACACTCCACCCACATCTATTGAACAGGTTAAGAGGCTCATCCCTTGTTCCCTGTTTAGGATGTGGTTTCCGGTTTCCTCTTTACCAATCTTCTCACTTTGTTTTTGTTTTTTTTTTCAATTGGAGTAGATAGATCTATCTATCGCCCGGTTCACACTCCACCCACGTCAATTGAACAGGTTAAGAGGCTCATCCCTTGTTCCCTGTTTAGGATGTGGTTTCCGGCTTTATCTTTTCCAATCTTTTCACTATTACGTAGCCCCCTGCACATCAGTGGCGTCACCGCCTTGCTCGGGGTGATACGATTAATAAAAAAATAACCGAACATTAAAAAAAACCCTTAAAAGCCTAACTTTTTGGCATTAAATAACCCACAGAGGTGTTGATATGCCGTTAAATAAAACTGAAACTCAAACTGAAAATCTAAAAATTAAATGTTCATATCGTGCAATATCAACAAAAAAAAATGCCTCTAATTTTTTTAAACTAATCTGTTATTTCTTTATTTATATTTCATGGCTTTTTTCTTTCTATTTTTTGTGTTTCATGTTTTCTTTTTTTGTTCTTTTTCTTTTTTTCCTTTTTTATTTCTTCTTTATTTTCTTTCCCCATTATTTTCCCTGTTTTTCCTTATTCTTTTTTTTTTGCTCTCCTCGTATTTCTTTCTTTCTTTTTTGTTTTCTTCTTCTCACTCTTGCCCCGCTTTTTTTTATCTGTTTTCTCTTTCCTTTGCAATATCCCTATATCTTCAGTCGTTTAAGTGGCATACCTTTCGAGACATGACTGACTGGGCAGAAGATTATTCCGTAGTAAGTTGCCATTGCTTTTTGTGGTAGACTGGTTGTCAGCCAAGGCTATAGAACCTAATCTGTCCTATTATTTAACCCATAACTGGAGGGAAGAGACGGATTAGTACTTTTTCCAAGGGTATTTGTGCGTAAGTGAATGCAAGGAATTCAACTGGAATTCGAACTCGATTTGTCATTCCGAGTCGATATCCACTGCACTACAACGTAACTTCATTTTTTTTTTTCATCTTTTTTTTTTTTTCATCTTTTTTATTATGTCTTTTTCTTTTTTCTTTCAGTTTTCTTATTTGTTTTCTTTTCTTTCTCCACATTTCCTTCATTTCTTGTCTTCGTCATATTCACACTATTTTTTGACTTTTTCCTCATCTTTTTACTTTTGATTCTCCATGTTTTATTCATTTTTTTCCCGACTTCCTCTTTCTTTTTTTCTATTTTTCCTCTTTGCCCTTTCTTATTTTTCTTTTCCTTTTTTATTCCATATTTCATTCATTCAATCGCATAAATTTTTCTTTTCTTTTCTTCCTCTTTCTTTTTTTCTATTTTTCCTCTTTGCCCTTTCTTATTTTTCTTTTCCTTTTTTATTCCATATTTCATTCATTCAATCGCATAAATTTTTCTTTTCTTTTCTTCCTCTTTCTTTTTTTCTATTTTTCCTCTTTGCCCTTTCTTATTTTTCTTTTCCTTTTTTATTCCATATTTCATTAATTCAATCGCATAAATTTTTCTTTTCTTTTCTTCCTCTTGCTTTTTTCTTTGCTTTTTCGTATTTTTCTTTTCCCTTCTTCTCCATTTTCTAAAATCTTCTTCTATCTTTCCTTTTTCTTCCTCCTTTCTCTGTTTGCATTTTTTTATTTTTCCTCCCATCTCCATTTTTCTTTGATTCTTCTATTTTTGTTTTTTCTCCCTACTTTCTCAGCTTGCTTTTTTCTTATTTTTCTTTTTCTTACGTGTTCGTTTTTCCTTCATACTTCCATTTTTCTTTCTTCTTCCCACTTTCTCTCTTTGGTTTTTTTTCTCTTCCTTCCCTTTCTATTTTTCCTTCTCTTTTCTTCTTCACCATTTTCATAATTTCTTTTTCTTCTTTCTCCTTTTTTTCTTTATCGTTCATTTTTCTCTTTGCTTCTATCTGGATCCTTTTATGTTCTTTCCGACCAGAGATGCCATCTTTGCTGCCCTCCTTGCCGACGAGTAACGCTTATATTTTCTTTCGTGTGATTTGATTCAAGAACTATATTCGTGTCATACCTCAAGTGCAGTGTAGCCTGCCTGCCTCCGCGCCAACTCGGCTCTATCTTCTTGTCTTCAGTCCCACACCCAACCAAACATTTCCCTTGCACAGATCTTCTCCTACCCTCCACAACACACCCAGCTCTCTAAATTCCCTGTCCCCTTCTTCTCCCCTTCTCAACCTTGTGACTATTCTTTTGGGAGCTACACTTAGTTCCTCGTTGATAACAAATGACTATATTCAACGAAATCTAGTACAAATATTCTACCTGAAGAAGTCAGAACAGTGGACTACGGTGACCTAAACCTGATTATAACAACTGCTTTCTATGCACAATTCGGTACTGGAACTCCACTAGCCTTTTTACTCCTTCCTCTCTCTCTCTCTCTCTCTCTCTCTCTCTGTCTCTCTCTCTCTCTATCTATCTATCTATCTATCTCACTATTCTCACTTTTTCCTCCTCTCTCCTAGCCTTTCTCTCTCTCTTTCTCTCTTTCTCTTTCTTTATCTACTTCACTATCTGCATCTCTCTCTCTCTCCATCTCCCTTTATCTTCCCTTTTATCTTTCCCTTTTTCTCCATCTCCATCTCTCTCTATCTCTCAAGCTTCTTTCCTCCTCTTCATTTCTTTTCTCTATTTTTATCTTTCTCTTTTTTCTCTGTCTCCTCTTTCTTTTCATGCGTCTCTAACTGCATCTTTCGCTTTTTAACCCCTGCCTTTTTCTCTATCTCCACCCCACGTCTTCTCGCTTATCCCCTCTCCTTCTCTTCCCCATTTTCTCACCTCCCTACTCACTTTACTTTTCTTACTTTCTCTTTTTCATCTCTCTTTATGCATCTATATATCCATCTTTCTTTATCTCTCCATTTCTCTCTTATTCTCCATCTATATTTCTCTTTTAAACTTGGCCCTCCCTCCTTTTCTCTCCTTTTGTCTCTCTCTTCATCTCTTTCTCTCTTTTATGTGTGTATATCTACCTCCATATCTCTTTCTCTTTCCATTTGCATCTGTCTTTTCTTTATTTCCATCTCTCATTTTAACGTATTCTTTTTTCCTCAAATCACCCTTTTCTATCCTTCTCTCTCTCTTTCTCTCTCTCTCTCTCACGTTTATTCTCTCTATTCTTCCTCCCTTTTCTTCTCCTTCACTATTTCTAACTTCCTTTCTCTATCACATTCTCATTTCTTGTCTTTCTTTTTCTCTCTATATAACTCCCATTCTTCTTCTTCTTCTTCTTCTTCTTCTTCTTCTTCTTCTTCTTCTTCTTCTTCTTCTTCTATGCCATTATTCTTCCTTTCTTTATTTACTTATTCATTATGAAAGGTAAAAATTAGTATAGAAAAATGTTGTTCAGAGTCACCTTCATATTATTGGCTCGTTTACTAATACTTCCAATTCTCGTTTTGTTAATCTATCTAAACTTATCTTTAGTAAACACAAATAAAGCACCTGGATCTTGTCAATGAGACTTGGTTGCAAAATTGCTTTTTTATAACAATATTCACTGAATACAAAGCCCAAGAGCCACTCAAAGTAGAGGGTTACTTTGTGGAGTATATGAGTGTAAAAAAGAGCAAGAAGAAAAGTCCATGAGGTTATACACGAAAGATAAGGTTTAAGCCTAGACTAGAAGAAGTCAAGATTGTATTGATTGGGAGAACATCCTTATGAAAGTCTGTTATGCAAAGCGGCAGTTCTTGAAAAGAAACTGTCCTAATGGAAATTACCAATTTACTATCAGTATAAGAAAGGAATAAGAGGTACTATTCATCTTTGTGTATTTGATATGGAAGCTCCCAGCTGTAAAGCTCGGATGAGAATAAGGAATGTATCTCGTCAGAACACATGGCATTGAAGTAGTGATAGAGCAGCGAGCAACATTTCGTCCCTGGGAAAGAGGTTGTAGGCTGGGAAATAATTCATCGCTCACAGAGCTGCGCAGATGCTTTTAAGCTCTATCAAGACGATCAAGTGAAGACTGTGCAGCTTCCGCCCAAATTTGACAGCATTACTCCATTTTTATTTTTATCTCGCTCTTGTATTCCTTGCATTCACTTACGCGTAAATACTATCGCGGGTTTACCATTCATTTCCAGTTTATAGTGGGGAGTCCGTTCACACACACACACAGAGAGAGAGAGAGAGAGAGAGAGAGAGAGAGAGAGAGAGAGAGAGAGAGAGAGAGAGAGAGAGTTCCATTTATAAATAAGTTTAGATAATTATAAACAAAAGTTTGTGGCGTTCAGTCCGCAGTGATGAGTTGTCCTGCACCCAAGAAATGAATCTCTAGCAAAGTTCTAGACAAGAAGGCACTCGAGCCCAAATGGAGAGCATCCACGCCCCAATCATGTGCTTCCAGCTTTGATAGGCCAGCCATTTACACCGCATGGAAGACAACCACCCCGCAAAACGTTTCTTCTATGGTGAGCTGATAGAAGGCAAACGATCTCATGGTGGACAGAGGAAGCGCTTCAAGGACACCCTCAAGGCCTCTCTAAAACACTGCGGCGTCCATCTGTCTCCTGGGAAGTAACCGCATAAGACCACCCTGCCTGGCGTGCCTCAGTCAAAACAAACGTAGCAGAATCCGAAGCGCAACGCATTCAAGAACTGCAGCAAAAACGACAACGCCGGATGGATAGGTCAAGCTTCCCGTCCCAGCCAGACATTCCCTGCCCACACTGCAACAGAAAATTCAGAGCAAAGATTGGTCTGATTAGCCATCTCCACACACATAATACCTATTAGTAATGTTTGAAGAAACATTGTTATCTTTGCTTGCAAAAAACGAAAATCGTTAACATCATCAACTTGTAAAATAGAATTTTATTCTA
The DNA here is from genome assembly GCA_037127315.1 of Ascarosepion bandense. NCBI lineage: Eukaryota > Metazoa > Mollusca > Cephalopoda > Sepiida > Sepiidae > Ascarosepion > Ascarosepion bandense. The sequence continues at coordinate 193,715 of JBBBDQ010029039.1, read as the reverse complement.
ACCTACCTGCATTTTTTTTAATTTTTTTATAAGCGTTTCACCCCGAGCAAGGCATATCACTGCCACTACTGCGCAGGGGGCTACGTAGAGTGGAGAAAGGCTGATTAAATATAGGAAATGTCAGAGGGTGGGTGATAGGCGGGTAAGGATACCGAGAATGAGGGTTGGGTAGATGAGAATGTTCTGAGAATAATTAGGAATTAGTGTGATAGGAGGTGTCTATTGACCCCACATTTAAACACCTGGAGATTGTAACTGTCGGGAAAGCAGACTTGTGGAAGGGAGTTCCACAGGCGGGAAGCGCGAGAAAAGAAGCTGTTGGAGTAGAATTTACGGTTACATCTTATTTGTTTAACTGTAAAAGGGTGGGACCTAGTTGCTAATCTAGTATCTCGTGTAAATTCGTGCTTAGGCGGCACCAGTGATCTAAGCTCATCGGAGCAGAAGCCATGAAAGTACTTGTAGAAGAGGCACAGGGAAGCCACATCACGCCGGTGAGAAAGCGGCTGCAGCCGGTCTGCTAAGTCAGTATCAACCACGTTACAGATCCTCCTTTGTATTTTGTCAAGAAGCCCAAGGAGAGCAGCAGGGGCACCAGACCAGATATGGCAGCAATATTCAATACACGGGCGGATGGTAGATTTGTATATGTGCAGAATAGATTCAGGTGGGAAAAATTTCCGGGCCCTGCACAGGGAGCCGACTTTCATAGCAGCAGATTTGGCAATGGATTCAATATAGTCATTCCATTTGAGGTCCGCCGAGAGTGTAAGGCCAAGGAGGCGTAGTATTTTACTCTCTGGGAGGCTAGCCTGTCCCATGCTAATGGGAGGTAGATGCGCATTGAATTACATTATTAAAATTCAATTGTGTTTTTTTTTTTATCATTTCACCCCAAGCAAGGCAGGAATGTCACTATTGCGTAGGGAGTTACAAAGAATGAAGGTGAAAGATAAAACTGAGAATAGGGGAGGATTGAAGAAAGACGAAAGGATGAATGAGATTCAAGAAGAGAAAAGATGGCGATTGAAGTAGCGTTTAAATTTTTAAAGATTGTAGTTATCATGGAAGCAAGTAAAACGGAAGAAATTTCAACAAGTTGGAAGGGCGAGAAAATAAACTCTTGGAGTAAAATTGACGGTTGCATTTAGCTGTTTCAACAGTAAAAGACTGGGACCTACATGCCAATATTGTAGCACGCTTAAATTCATCCCCTCAGGGCACTCGTCAGAGTCGTTGCCATGGAAGTATTTGTAGAAAAGTTAAAGAGGAAAGTAATATTTAAAATCATTTCAGTGTTAATAACATTTGAAAAAATCTGCTACATAATAAGAACCGAGCATTTTTTTAATCGAATTCACCCCATGTAAGCCATTAAAACCGCTGAGACGCTAGGGGTTTCTGGACGTGAAAGAATCAGAAACAGTATTGCTAAGGAACGAGAACAAAGACCTAATAATCAAGGGGACCGTAGACAGCGATTGATATTGCATGCACATTTTTGTAAGTTAAAGTTGGCTAGAAAGCATGGAACCGGAAGGGAGTTCCACAAGCGAGAAGTGCAAAAAAATGAACTGTTAGCGTAGAGCTTGCAGCTAATTATAGTCAACTGAAATGTAAAAATTGATTAAATCTCGTCGCCAATCTAGTCAGTAAATCAGTTAAGTGCCACACGTGATACACGCTTGGTCAATCATATCTAGAAGAGACATGACTGATTGGATAGAATATTTTCTTGCTGTAGGTTGCCATTACTTTCTGAGGTAGACTGGAGGGAGAAGAGACGGATTAATATCCTTTCCAAGGATATTTGCGTGTAAGTGAATGCAAGGGATTTAACTGAAATTCGAACTCGGCTCATCGATTTCTTATTCCGAGCCGATATCCACTGCACCACAACGTACATCCCTAATGCTTTTGTGGAGATGCTGGGGATGCTATTCTAGAAATGCACTTTAATTCAAAGAGTCTGTGGAATAGAGGAAAATTTCATCCGAACAATTACCATGAAAATATTTATAGAAAAGAAACAGAAGGCAACCGTAAATGACCGAAGCCGACACGCTAGAATAGGGCCAATTATATTGCTGATTTCTTTGTCTTATAAATAATCCTTCAAGTATTTTTGTACAAATGAATCTGCTATTTTCTTTAGAAGAATGGCTAAACGAAACAAAGAAGTACAGTGAAAACGTGGGTGTAATTGATAGAGAATCAGCGGCATTTTTTGTGGAGGTTTCTTGAGCTTCTCATTAAGCAGAATGGGGTAAGAACTATTGCTTTTGAGTTTAAACCATCAATTCACATTGTGAAGAAAGAAAAATAGAAAGGTTTATATCGACTGGTTTATTCTGTATTCTCAATTATCGATCTGAAATACATTTTTGGTCTTTAAATCTGTAACAATTCATATGGCTATTAACTTGTAAAATAGAACTTTATTTTAATCTACTTATATTGAGTTACAATATTAAATGTTTATTGTTATAATAGTATTTACTGAGGGTGAATTGGGTAAGAACTATTGCTTTTGAGTTTAAACCATCAATTAACATCTTAAAGAAAGAAAAATAGAAAGGTTCAAATTCATATCGACTGGTTTATTCTGTATTCTCAATTATCGATCTGAAATACATTTTTGGTCTTTAAATCTGTAACAATTCATATGGCTATTAACTTGTAAAATAGAACTTTATTTTAATCTACTTATATTGAGTTACAATATTAAATGTTTATTGTTATAATAGTATTTACTGAGGGTGAATTGGGTAAGAACTATTGCTTTTGAGTTTAAACCATCAATTAACATCTTAAAGAAAGAAAAATAGAAAGGTTCAAATTCATATCGACTGGTTTATTCTGTATTCTCAATTATCGATCTGAAATACATTTTTGGTCTTTAAATCTGTAACAATTCATATGGCCATTAACTTGTCAAATAGAACTTTATTTTAATCTGCTTATATTGAATTACAATATTAAATGTTTATTGTTATAATAGTATTTACTGAGGGTGAATTGGGTAAGAACTGTTGCTTTTGAGTTTAAACCATCAATTAACATCTTAAAGAAAGAAAAATAGAAAGGTTCAAATTCATATCGACTGGTTTATCGTCAATTGAAATTCAATCGTTTTTTTCAGCATCGATAATCCACAAAATTGAAAAATAATTAACAATTACCTTCATGCATTCACAGCTCTCTATGAAATAAAATCATTATCGTTATTTATTAATGAAAGCTCCGTTATTAACACGAATATTGGAAAAATAAATTCAATTTTATAAAGTTAGAAATGCACATTTAAGTTAGTTTTAAAAAATGGGTCCATGCTAAAGAAGACTGCACAAGTGCCAAATAAATGTTTATGTGTCAATTAGTATTATTATAATAATTGATTATTGATCTGAATTACATTTTTGGTCTTTAATTGTGTAACAATTCATATGACTATTAACTTGTAAAATATCAGATCGGTGCAAAAGTTTTTGCCGGTTTGTAAAATGAGTATTTTAAATAATTGTAATTCATTTTATGCATATTGTTATTACTTAAACCTATCACCATGATTAATTTATAAATTGTTCTTTCAGATTATTAAAGCATCATTCATATATTTCTGCAATATTCTCACCCATGTTATTTCCAGCTAAAGAACACATTAGACATGCTCTACACTATGAGTTTTACGACAGCTTCGGACACCATTTTTGGGTAGACTTGTCACAGATGATGAGAAGTGGATTCTGTACCATAACGGTAAACGTCGGTGATCGTAGAAAAATCGATGAGAAAGACTAGTTCAGCAACCGAGAGCAGAACTCCATCCCAAAAAGATCATGTTGAGCGTATAGTGGGGTATTGAATGGATCATCCATTACGAACTTTTAGAAAACAATCAAACCATTACTGCAAGTCTCTATTGTGATCATCTTCGTCGTTTGAAAACTGCTTTGACCCGAAAACGACCTTCTTTAGTCAACAGAAAGGGAGTCATCTTCTATCTATGCTAATGCTCGTCGTGACAGAGCACTACTGACCAAAGATCTGCTAAGAGTATTTGTTTAGGAAATCTTGCCCCATTCTGCATATTCTCTTGACCTAACTCCCTCAGATTATCACTTATTTCGAGGATTACAAAACCATTTAGATGGCATTAGGTTAACATCACGAGAGGAGATTGAACATGAGTTAGATTCATATTTCACATCAAAACCTAAAGAATTTTTACAAGTGAGGCATTTATAAGCTCGTTGACAGATGGAATCAAGTTATAGAAAGCATAGAATAAAGATTTTCTAAAACAGTTTTTCATTTTCCAGATGGAATTTTAAATCGGCAAAAACTTTTGCACTGACCTGATAGAACTTTATTCTTATCTACTTACTAGCGGTATAGCCCGACGTTGCTCGGGTGTAATGAAAGCTTTAAAACTAATCCATGGTCCTGGAGCTCAGACTCAGCCTAAAGAACATTTGTGTGAAGTTTGGTGAGAATCGAATAAAAATTGTGGATTTGTATAAAGAACGTACAGACAAATAAACAGACACACACACAAACATCTTACCTTATATATACATATATATTATAGATTTTCTGCACTATTGTAAGAACTGCAACCTTGAATCTTCTGAATATCGTTTCTTATGTCTTTGTCTATGAGTGTATCAAATTTGATTAAAATCGGACCACTCCTTCTGTAACCCGATTTTTTCGATTATCGATTTTCGATATTTATCAGGGGTACCTCGTCACAAAACCAAGCTAAGAACACTCGCAGACGCTTATAGTACAATTGTGTAAGTCTTCAAGAAAATCAGTTCAGCCGTTTCGGAGTCTATAGGTAACGGACACACACACAGACACACACACACACAGAGACACACACACATCCACACACAGTTCCATTCATAAATAAGTTTAGATAATTTAATTACAATATTACACGTCCATTGTGTTTTAATAGTTTTTAAAATCATTTTAGTGTTAATAACATTTTAAAAAGTTTGCTACAGAATAGAAATTAAGTATTATTTGCCTTGAAAATAAACAGGTATTTTTGTTTAAATGTTTCTGCTATACTGCTTGGAGGAATGGTCGATTCTTTGTACCTCTCAAAGAAGTACCTGGCACTTACTGACATGCTCTGTCTTTAACGTGTTAAATCAGCCCCAAAATGAAGCATTTCTACTATACCTGAGTTGGAGTGACTCAATCCTCACTTTACAGTTTTAAATAGTTGAATGAAGACAAGGATATGCGTTGTGGTGCAGTGGATATCGGTTCGGAAGGAGAAATCGGGAAGTCGAGTTCGAATTCCAGTTGAATTCGTTGCATTCACTTTCGCGCAAATACGCTTAGGAAAAGTTTTAATTTGTCCCTTCCCTCCAGTTATGGGTTAATTAACAGAACAGATTGGGTTCTATAGCCTTGGTTGGAAACCAGTCTACCGCAGAAAGTAATGGGAACTTACTACGGTATAATCTTCTGCCCAGTGAGTCATGTTTCCTTCGAGACATGATCGCCCAAGCATGTATTGCGTGTGGTACTTAACTGAATGACGACATATTTCCCACTATGCATCCTCTTTCCCTCAGGCGCAATGTAGCGTGTCTATTGCTACTCTTCCGCTATTTACATGGTAAATATTCAGATTACTTCTCCCGTGGAGTTGCATCACACCCATTTTATCTAAATTTTCAATATAAGAAAAAAAATATCCACTTTATTTTTCCCAGTAACTGCCACTCACGAGAAACAAACTCTCACGTGGGTGTGACCTTGAGATCTAAATCTACAAAACAAGGGTCAATCGTTATCTGTCCTTTTTCCAATCTCCAAAAGTTTAAATGCCACTACCATCTTCTATTTCCTTGAATCTCATATATTTCTGATCCTTTCTTCGACGCCTTTTGTATCTGGATTTTTTCTCTCACTGTAAGCCCCTACGCACCTGTTACGGTCCTGACTTGATCGAGGAGAAATAATTAAAAAAACACTCATAATCTTTATTTGTTACCATCCTCTATTTCATTAATATGACACAACACTTTCATTATTACTATTTTAACAGTAACCCTCTATCTTGAACCATGTATTGGGTGTATTGAACTTTAGTGATAATATAATTAAAATGAACACTATTTGTTTATAGAATACATATCTGAATTCGGTTGAGCGAGAAAAGCGATTTTTAATAAAAGCACACAAATTGGGTGGTTTTCGAACCTTGTATTTTTTTTAATCGTTTCACCCTAAGCAATGCGGTAACGCCACTGATGCGCAGGGGGCTACATAAGAGAGAAAGATTAGATAGGAGGAGAGTAAAGAGAAAGACGAACCAGTTACAGGGGGTGTAAGAAAAGAGAGCAAGAAAAGGATGGGAAAAAGCTGTGATAACTGTTGCAAAGGTAGGGAGAAAGGAAAAAGATATACAGGGTGATGTAGAAAGAACTGTGGCTAAGAGGTGGGTATTGACATTATATATATATATATATATATATATATATATATAAATGTAAACATCACTATACTCGTTTCGAAAAACCCTCCGAGTGTATGCGCGGAAGGAAAAAATGATTGTAAAAAAAAGAAAGAGATACGCAAGTGAACGTCAGTCAAAGTACGTAGCCCAAAGAAAAAATCCGGGCGAGTAATCTATAACAAAAAAAGCGCTCAATACGTAAGCAGAGTAGAAAAAGTAAATAACCTAAAGAGCCAACAAACCTACCAAGGTTTCATATATATATATATATATATATATAAAGTAAATAACCTAAAGAGCCAACAAACCTACCAAGGTTTCACCTAACTTTCCCTGAAGATCCGGTTAGGTGAAACCTTGGTAGGTTTGTTGGCTCTTTAGGTTATTTACTTAGGTTATATATATATATATATATATATATATATATATATATATATATATTAATCGAATCACCCCGAGCAAGGCGGTAACGCAGGGGGCTACATAAGAGTAAAAATATTAGATAGGAAGAGAGTAAAGAGAATGACGAACCAGTTAAGGATTGGAATACAGGTGTGATGACAGTTGCAAAGGCAGATAGAAAGGAAAAGATATATAGGGTGGTGTAGACAGAACTAAAGTCAAATGGTTAAGACAATATTACATTTAGATTTCTGGAGGATGTAGCCGTCAGGAAAGCAAGAATATGAAAGAAAGTTCCACAGGCGGGAAGTGCGAGAAAAGAAGCTCGTGGAGTATAATTGTCGGCTGCATTTGGTTGATCCAACTGTGAATGGGTGGGGCCCAAGTGCCAGTCTGGTTGCACGAGTAAACACCTGTGGCAGGGGCACCAGTGACTTAAGTTCGTTAAGTTCGGAGCAGAAGCCATGAAAATAATTGTAGAACAGATAGAGGGAAGCCACATCCCGTCGGTGAGAAAGTGGCTGGAGTCGACCCGCCAGGTCGGTACCTATCACATTATTGATTCTTCTTTGAAGCCTGTCGAGAACATTGAGATGAACAGCGGCGGTGCCTGACCATATATGACAGCAGTATTCCATGCACGGACGGATGGTTGGTTTGTATATGTGCAAGATGGATTCAGGCAGAAAAAACATCCTGGCTCGACACAATGATCCAACTTTCCTAGCAGTGGATTTCGCTATTGACTCAATGTAATGATTCCACTTGAGGTTGGAAGATAGGGTAAGGACGGAGAGGCGCAGTATATTGCTTTCAGGGAGACTTGCTTGGTCCGTGCTTATGGGAAGCAGGAGAGGTTGCCTGTGATGATTGACAGACAGCAGCTTCGTCTTAGACGCATTGAAATTTACAAGCCACTTCTTTCCCCATTCCACTACTGATTCTGGATCCCTCTCAAGATCAGCAGCGAGGTTATGTTTGCCCGCCTCGCCGGACTTCTTACTGATGCGGGTGTAAATTGTGGTGTCATCTGCGTAGATGCCTACTAGGCACTTGATCACGTTTGGGAGATTATTTATGATAATAAGGAAGAGCGTCGGGCCTAGGATAGAGCCCTGAGAGACACAGCGTTTTTACAGTAGGATATGGAGGCATGCCCGTTCAAGACGATCTTCATTAAGCGGTTAGAATTCAAGACGACCTTCATTAATCGAACTTTGAGTATAAAGATATATGGTAATTGGCGCTGAATGTTTAAAATGTTTAAAAGTATTAGATCTGCTGCTATGAAAGTTGGTTCACTGTGTTGTGTAAGACAATTTTTATCTCCAGAGAAAATTTATTTCATCTTATATATTTATATCTTACATATTTATATGTTTACCATTCGTTCATATTTTGAATATTGCCGTCACATCTTGTCTGGTGCTGCAGGTATATATTTAGAGATTCTTGATAAAATCCTTAAAAGAATCTGAAATATTATTGGTCCTGACCTTCTTTTTGTGCCGAATTCATAAAGTCTAGCTACCAGAGCAAAGAGCTCATCCGAAAAATTATCATTAAAATATTTATAAAAATGGCACAAAAAAGATATCTTATGACGGTAATTGATTGAAGCCAAGACGCCAGGTCAGGACCAATAATATTTCAGATAGGTTCATGTTGCCGAGCATCTCTATCAAGTATTTGTGTCTTACTTTGTCGAACTCTTTTGTGTAGCCTATGAAACACAGGTAGACATCTTTCTACATTTGTATTACCCATCTCGATTACATTCTGAGCATAAATATTGCCTTCCTTGTTCCAGTGTCCTTGACGAAACAGAACTACTCTTGCTCTATCCCTGGTATAATTCTATTGCGCGCTTTGTTCGTCAGAATCTAGATGATTAATTTTTTATGTGATTCACGAAGCAGATTATATTTTTGTGGTGTTCACATTTCTTTGCGCCTGGCTTCTTAGGCAGTGTTATAACAATTGATCGCTAGGTTTTCCGGGATATCACCTTTTTTGTAGATTTCATTTATTACTAGCAGTATAGCAAGGCGTTACTAGGGTGTAATGAAAGCTTTAAAACTAATCCATGTTCCGGGAGCTCAGACTCTTTGGACGTTGGCACGAAAGGCTAAAAAGCAATAGTTGTTTCCAGTTAAAGCGAAACCGTAGATTGAAAGAAAAATGAATGTGTGCAAGTCAAATTTTGATTTCCTGGAATCGATATCAAATAAGTTTTTTTCGTCGTAAAATTTTGAAGGCTAAATAAGTCCTCTGAGAAAATGGTATCATGGCTGAGACTGAGAACTACAATTATACCTACTTAGAGCCAAACCCGAAGCAAAAACTAAAATAAAAGGGCTGAAAAAATACAGATATACAGGCAGATTAACAGACACATACACAAACATCTTGCCTTATATATATATATATATATATATATATATATATATATATATAATCGATTTTCTGCACTATTGTAAGAACTGTAACCTTGAAACTTCTGAATATGGTTTCTTATGTTTTTGTCTATGAGTGTATGAAATTTGATTAAAATCGGACCACTCCTTCTATAACCCGATTTTTTCGATTATCGATTTTCGATATTTATCGGGGGTACCACGACACAAAACCTAGCTAAGAGCACTCGCAGACGCTTATAGTACAACTGTGTAAATTTTCAAGAAAATCGGTTCAGCCGTGTCGGAGTCTATAAGTAACGAGGACACACACACACACAAACACACACACACAATCACATACACACACAGACAAAGTTCCATTTATAAATAAGTTTAGATTTCTGTAATTTTTTTCTAGGCCGAATTCGTCTCAGGCTGTTAGAATATCCTACTGCTTTGTTCAATGAGGCCAGTGCAGCTTCCACTTTGGTTATTAATATTTCCGGCTCATCGACCTTTCTGTGTATTGTCGGTTGCGCTCTCCGATATATTCATCCAACCGCTGAGGTATTTTCTCTTTCTCTCATATGAGCGTTCCTGTCTACGGCTATATCGTGTTGAATACACCGGTTCTCGTCTCGTCAATGAAGTTAAGCAACATCGAGCCTGGCCAGTACTTAGATGGGTAACCGTTTGGGAATACCAGGTGCTGTAAACGTAAGAACCAAGAATGGTCCACTGGTCCTCCAGGTTTGGGGGTTAAGCGCAGAGCTAACAACCCTCCCCGCCAAAAAAACAGATTGTTACGGAAACAGTAACAAAAACTTACTCCTCTACATACCATTGGGTATAAAAAAGTTGAGAGAATATGAGCGTTCTATCCTTGGATTTTATACATCCTGTTGATGATCATATCTTTTGTCCGGTTAGTTATTTTATCTTTATGTATTTCTTCTTTATTAGTCATGCTCAATCTCTCTCTATTTCGGCACAGTTGTCGTTGAGCCATTCTGTCTGCATTTGCTACTTGTTTCATTGTGTAAATTCCTGTATTCTGTTCCTTTTCTTGGCATTGTTTTCTGCCTTTTTACATCATATCAAGAATCTCGTTTGTGAATCACTCATTTTTCATTTTACGTCTGTTTTCCTTTGGGATGATGTCGTTTGCTCATGTCAATAACGTTTCTTTTAGTGTGTCTATTACGAGTTTCCGTTTTCGATTTGTTCTCCGTAGTTCTTTTTTACACTGTCTTTATATTTTTCCTGTAGGTTGAGGTCGTTTACAAGTCAATTGTATTGCAGTCTGAGTGATGCACTAGACTTCTTCAGTCTTCGAAGGTTTATCCTTAGTTTACATATAACCGGGAGGTAGTCGCTTCCGCAGTCGGCACTTGGATAAGTTTTGCAGCAAACAACTGCATTCCTGAATCTCCTATTTATAGCTATGTAGTCGCATGTGAAGGTCGAACTTGTCAAAACTTAATATTGCAAATTTAAACGATTTAAATAATGAAATAAATTTTAAAAGGCACGAAGTTAAAGAAAAATATAACGAAGAAAGAAGGAAAAGGAAGGAAAGTTTTTTTCGGGAAAAAGTAAAGAGAAAAATAAACAAATGATGTGAGATAGAAAGCATAGGGTTGCAAGTCGAGAAGAAGATGAAAAATGAAAAAGAAGAGTACGAAAAAGAAGAAAAAAAGAAGAAAAATAGAATAAGATAATGAGGAAGAAAAAGGAAAAGAAAAAAAGAAGAAAGAGTGGTAAAAGAAGAAGAAAATGATGAAAAGGATGAAACAGAAGAAGAAAAGTAGAAGAAAAAGGAGAAAAGGGAGAAAAACGAAGAAAAATAGAAGAAAAACGAAGAAAAAGAAGTAAAATGAAAAAAGTAAAAAAAAGAGGAAAAACAAGAAAAAATGATGAAGAAAAAAGTGAAAATAAAAAGAAAGAGAAAAGACAAAGAAATAAAAATGAAGGAAAAATTAGAAAAAAGTAGTAGAAGAAAAGAAAAAAGAAGAAAGTAAAACAAGAAGAAAAAGATGAAGAGGAAGTAAAAAGATTTTAAAAGAATCAAAGGAAGAAGAAAAGAAAGAAGAAAAAGAAGATTAAAAAAGAAAAAAAGAAGAGAAAGTAGAAAAAGAAGAGGAAAAGCGGAAAAGGACAAAAGAAGAAAAAGAAGTTTAGAGTAAGAAGGCATTGAAAAGGGAAATAAACAGTGTTTAAAGAATCATTCAATTCGACCCTCGTTCTATTCTTACAAGATTCGTATCTTCTGATTCTAATCAATGTTAAACTATTGATAAATAAACGATAATTGAAGGAAAAAATTCCCATTGATAAATACCGAATACTTTTAACATTTGGCATCAGTTTTTATTTATTCAACTGTAATCGAACTTCCGAACGTTCTACAGCCAAATGCACTCAAACGGAAGAACGATTGAAATTGACTTCCCATGAACGACAGCTGTTGCTTTAATTTCTGACGCAATCGAGAAAAATTTTTGAAAAATCGCCAACAATCTCGTGTAATAATGCGAACTTAACGTTATTTTGCGTTTGCATCTTCAAAGCCGTGTTTCCGTGAGTATTTCTGTTCGACACTTGCATAAAATGTCTAAAATTCAAAAACACAGCCGTATAATTATTTAAAAACAGGGGCCTTCAAAGTCTCAGTAGATAGCCAAAAAAATCTATTGTTGCTGTAGAGCGAGGGTAGGCAACCTACGGCACGCGTGCCACACGTGGCATGCCAAGCAGTTTCTAATGGCACGATTTCTTCAACTAAAGAAATCTCTAAAAAAAAATCTTTTGAAAAAAACATGCTTTTGTTCTTCTTCCGGCTTTTGGTTTATTCGGGCATGAAAACAGCAAAGTTGCCTAACATTGAGAAAATTGTGTAAAAATCAAAGTAACAAAATATGTTGCCGATATTCAGCGATTGGCTAAAATAATGCAAGAGCAAGACTGACATTAATAATAAAAACTAAAAAAAACTTTTGCAAGAAAGCAGAAGTTGGCACATGGCAAAAGGTTGCCGGTAGAGTGACAGTCTCGGCTGTAGCCATTGTATCTGGGATGGTTTTTCCTTAGTATAATCTTGTCCTGTCTGTGTGAGGGGAGTAGACTAAGCGGACTGCGTCACCTGCAGAAGAGTAAGACTACATTCAAAGGGGGGCCAAATTCAGTTTTAAACTGGAGCCACGTATATGTTGTGTACTCGGGTGTAAATCGAATCTATATCTACTTTTTTGAATTCAAGTGAAAACTAGACTTATGTCTACTTTTCCTATTATAGTATAAACCGGATGTGCGTTGTGGTGCAGTGGATATAGACTCGGAACGACAAATCAGGGTGTCGAGTTCGAATTCCATTTGAAATCCTCGCATTCACTTACGCACAAATACCCTTGGGAAAGGTATTAATCCGTTTCTTCCCTCCAGTTATGGGTTAAATAACAGGATAGATTGGGTTCTATATCCTTGGCTGGCAACCAGTCTACCGCAGAAAGCAATGGCAACCTACTGTGGGATAATCTTCTGCCCAGTTAGTCAAGTCGCTTTTGAGACATGATCACCCAAAGCGTGTATCATGTATGGCACTTAACTGACTGATAAACCGGATTCATATCTCACTTTCCAATCCCAGTAGAATCTAAAAGCGTCTCCGCGTCTCTTTGAGTGACAAATTATTTTCCACCCTACAACCCCTTTCCCACAGACAAAATATCACAAACCTTTCACTGCTCTATCGCTATTTCCATGGAAAGTGTTCATTCCTTAGTTCCACCAGTCATAAGTTTCACTCGTCATGCTGGTCCTAAGTATGACGATAAACTGCATCCGGCAGCAAGGCCTCTGATTGGGAGGTTATGAGGAGCATGGAACCACCTCTTAATTGCTATTGTTCCCAGGTCCACCTTGACTCGGAGTGGTAGCACCAATTAGAGTCCCAACTATGGGCAAATAGTTAACTCCCCCCAAACTGGGATCAAAACACTATAAAAGTATAAAAATTGACTTTTATAGAAAAATATATGTAAAAATAGACTTTTATAGAAAAGTATACAATTTTGAAGAAAAGATTATTACCATAACACATTTTTGAAGGAAAAATTATTCTCAGAAAAACATTTTTGAATAGAAAACTAGAAGACATTTCAGTTTTATGAAATAGAAAATAATAACACCAAAAAAATATTGACTAAATCAACATTCTCACTATAACCGAACATTAAAAATACCTTAAACCCCAACCTTTTTGGCATTAAATAACCCACAGAGGTTGCTATGCCATTAAACAAAACTCATTCACTCACTCAAGTCTAAAGTTAATCGTTATTTTACCCACATATCCACATAACTTTTGCCTCTTACTCTGTAACGCTCTATCTCGAGTGGCTCCTAAGTCTTGTATCGGGTGAACATCAATGTAAAATAAAACTACATTATTGTCTCATGTGTAAACCAAATTGTTGACATTTTGATACGAGTCTAAACCGGGACCTATGTCGACCTTATTTTACTCTAATGTAAACCAGACAGTGTCTACCGTTTTGGATTGTAGTGTTAATTGGTCCTATGTCTACTGTTTAAGTGGAATGTAAACCTGACTCTACCTACTTTTGGGGGAGTTTAGTGTTAATAGGACTATATATCTATCTTACTTTACTCTGATGTAAACCAGACCGTATCTACCTTTGTGCATTGTAGTATTAATTGGACCAATTTATATCTTTTTAAGTCGAGTCTTACTTTTTTGGGATTTAGTTTTAATTGAAGATGTATACCTTTTTTATTCTAATGCAAACCAGACCGTGTCTACCTTTTTGGATTATAGTGTTAATTGATCCTATGTCTACCTGTTTAACTGGAGTGTAAACCAAACTGTGTCTACTTTTTTTTGGGAAGGTAGTGTCAATTGGACCTTATGTCTACCTTGTTTTACTCTAATGTAAACGAGAATATGTCTACCTTTTTAGAGTGTAGTGTTAATTGTTATGTCTACCAATTTAAGTCGGGTCTAAACCAGAACGAGCTTACCATTTTGGGGTTTAGTGTTAATTGGAGCTATGACTACCCTTCTTTTTATTTTATTGCTAATCAGATTTTTTGGATTGTAATATTAATCGGTCATATGTTTACTAGTTGTGAATCTAGTATAAACTGGACCTATATATATATATATATATATATATATATATATATATATATATATATATATATATATATTAGCACTAGTCAATATACATATATATATTGACTAGTGTGTAAAACTATTGAATTTTCAAGCAAATTGCTTCCAAAATACGTAGATGATGTGTAGACCGAGTGCTGTGCAAGACAGTAAACCAGCTGTCGTCATATGCCGAGGCACACACTTGATTGTCCAAAAGATGTCGGCCAATAGCGGAATCCAGAACAGATTGTGTTGTACTTATAGGTCTGAGAGAGCCACTGGAACGTATATTAGCGGGGAGGTGTTATGAATCCCGCGATCGGTACGTCCTATGTATGCCGCATCACAACAGCATTTAAATTTATAAACAATGAAACTTTTTCGAAAATAGGACCACCTATCTAGACCCAGTTTACGAGACTTAGGGACAAACGATTTCCAATTAGTATACAAACCACTGAAAGTCGGTTTGCAAAAAACAGAAGTCACGAAAGCACCGTCCCGCCGCTGAACAAGGACATCTAAAAATGGGAGACATCCATCCCTTTCAATCTCCATAGTAAACTGAAGGGAAGGATGTAAAGAATTTAGCTGAACTAAAAAATGTTCAGCATCAATGCCGCTGTTAAGTAAAGAGAAGGTATCATCAACATATCGTTGATATATCAAAGGTTCAGCTACCCTCTCAAATAGCAGACGCTCATGAAATCCTACAAAAATATTCGCAAGGACAGGACCCAAAGGACTACCCATAGCAACACCGTCCGTCTGCGCAAACAAGGTCCTGTCAAAGCTAAATTCAACCCCCTCATTTGCCAATCGCATACATTCCAGGAATAACTCCTCGGGAATTGCCGCGGCACCTAAACTCCCTCTATATAACATGTCTACACAAATGTTAATAGTATCGTTTAATGAAACATTTGTGTACAAACTGACAATGTCAAAGGAGACCATAAATTTATCCCTAGATGAAAAATCTAAGTTTCTAATGAAACTAGAAAATCTGAAGGAGTCGATGACATTGTACGCAGACAGAGCAAGAGACACAGGTTGGAGAATCTCAGCCAACCACTTAGCCAACTCATGTGCGGAGCCCACCACAGACAAAATAGGTCTGAGTGGGACTCCGTCTTTATGAACTTTTGGAAGGCCATACATTCTAGGGCGTTGCGAGCCCACGGGTCTGATCCTACTATAGATGGCCTTAGAAATTAATTTGTCCTTATACTTGGACAACAGCCAACGTTGAAGTTTGGCTTCTATTTTGCCGGTGTTATCGTGAGTATCGGCAGGACCGATAACTGTAAATTTAGATGGATCATCCAATATATTATGCATCTTTGCAATATAATCCGATCTATTCAAAATCACCACACCGGCACCCTTGTCTGGCTTGGTGATATAAATGTCACCCCGCGAGCGTAAAGCTCTAATCGTTTGAAAATGAACACTGCGCCAGTCGAGAGAATCTTTCTCGCAACCTAGCGCAATATATTCAGTGTCAAACTCAAACAACCTAGTTTTAACCTCAGAACACTTCTCGACGGACTTAGGAACATGATGGATGATTTGAGAGTATAACAACTCAAACTCAGAGAAAATCCGTTCCTTATTAACAGCAGAGGGAGGAATACAAAATTTCAATCCACGGGATAGAACAGAAAGCTCAATACCAGTGAGATTAATATTGGAATAATTGAAAATGTGTCGGTGTAGATCACCTGACACAGAACCAAACCGTCTGGTGATTAAGTATTCTAGGTACTTATTATTTCTCCCATTTGCAGATTCTTCGAACCGAAACCTGCAATTCACTAAAAAGCGAAAGAACCGGAAATAATCAAAGAAGCTCATTTCTGTTTTGATTTTGTTCAAATTTGAACGAAAAGAACATAAGCACCCATTTGAGCGATCAAGCAATCTATCAAGCTCATACTTAACTAAAGAATGTTCAACTGAGGTATTAGTGGCTTTAATTCTGGCTAACCGCTTCTGAATATAAGAAGGCACGACACCACAAGACAAACAAGATTTGAGAAAAGATCTTCTGATTCTCAAATTATTCACCCTATGCAATTCTTTTACAACCTGATTAATCTGGCCGATGATTTTTCCTGGGTACCGCCGACGTAAATATATAAATAACGATTTGTACCCACAGAAATTACTAATGACTTTAAAAAGAACAGACGTCATATTATTTAAACCCGAGGAACCTTTCGGCCAACTCTTATCAAGGGTTCTCGTTGGCTTTAAGTTGTTCTTTTGGAAGTTACATTTGTTCGCATTGTCTTGTTGGTTTGTGTTGCTGTTATTGGTTTTATTGAGTACTAGCAGTATAGCCCGGCGTTGCTCGGGTGTAATGAAAGCTTTAAAACTAATCCATGATCCTAGAGCTCAGACTCTTTGGACGTTGGCACGAAAAACTAAAAAGCGATAGTTGTTTCCAGTTCAAGCGAAACCGTAGACTGAAAGAAAAATGAATGGATGTAAATCAAATTTTGATTTCCTGGTATCGATATCCAATAAGTTTTTTTCGTCGTAAACTGAATTTTGAAGGCTAAATAAGTCCTCTGAGTAAATGGTATCAATGCTGAGATTAAGAACTACAATCATACCTACTTAGAGCCAAACCCGAAGCAAAAACTAAAATAAAAGAACTGAAAAAATACAGACATACAGGTAGATAAACAGACACACACACAAACATCTTGACTTTTATATATATATATATATATACATTGTCGATTTTCTGCACTATTGTAAGAACTGCAACCTTGAAACTTCTGAATATCGTTTCTTATGTCTTTGTCTATGAGTGTATGAAATTTGATTAAAGCCGGACCATTCTTTCTATAACCTGATTTTTTCGATTATCGATTTTCGATATTTATGGGGGTACCTCGACACAAAACCTAGCTAAGAACACTCGCAGGAGCTTATAGTACAACTGTGTAAATTTTCAGGACAATCGGTTCAGCCGTTTCGGTGTCTATAGGTAACGGAAACACACACACACACACACACACACACACACACACACACACACACACACACAGACAAAGTTCCATTTATAAATAAGTTTAGAATTTCTGGTTATGTTTGGTGATTATTTTTTTCCATGTTTTCCATGCAGCTGTAGCTGACTTTGACTATTTTTTTAATAATAATTTTTAATTGTTTGTGGTGTTTGGGGAAGTGTTTTTCTATTGTGTTGAAAAATAGTTTTCTTATTTTTCTTTTTATATTGTTGTTGTAGGATAAATTAAACCAGATTATGTTTCTTTTCCTTTTGTTTTTGGTTTCTCTTCGTTTGTGTATTCAAGTTTATCTGAGTATCCGCTATTGTTTTAATGATGTTTATTTGTTTTCATTGAGTATTTTTATGTGACTTGAGTTCGTAGATAGTCTTTTGTATATAGATATGGGTATGTGTTAGAATATATCTGGAGGGTGATTGGAATTTTTGTTGATATATATGGGGTTGTTTTCTTTTCTGTATGGTTTGTATGTGCTATTGGTTAAGATAAGTGTTGCATCTAGGAAATTTACTATGTTTAAATTTAGTTTTATGTCTATTGCGAATCCTTGAGTGTTGAAGATTTTTATAATTTGTTTTCTTATGTTTTCCGTAGTTTTATTGCTACATTTTCTTAGAATTATGAGTTCGTCGTCTCTGTATATACCTATATCATTTTTGTTTATGGTTTTTGCTAGTTTGTTGATGATGTATATGCTCATAATTTCACATATTACTGTGCCGTCTTAGCTTCCCATTGTTACGTCAAAGTTGTATTCGTTATTCGTATTGTTGTTAGTAGTTTTGCGTTTTTTTTTTGTTTTTTGTTACATATTTTGTTATTGTGGTATAGAATAGACTTTCTGCAATGTTTGATATTGTTTAGGTTTTCTTCTGAGAAATCTATATATTGTTATGCTAAGCTTAGTGCATTATTTCGTCTTTGTTCTTTGATGGATGGGTAAGAATCTTTTATGTCTAACTGTATGATTGGCTCGGCATCTTCCCAGTGGGAAGGCTGTTGATAGTTTTACGCGTCTGTTCAGCAGCCGGTAATCCGTTCAGTTCTTTCATAATAGCCTACTGATATCTTCTTTGTTACACGATAACTGAATGTTTCGCGTACCTAAACACATAAGTCATGTGCTCAGCGACTAGCTGTTTTCTGCGCCTTCATTTTTGCCCCCTTTGCAAGTTTTACCTTGTCACGATAGCATTTGTGCTCTCGCAGTGCAACATATTATACCTCAACGACAGCGTTGAGTTTACTTTTCTAACTTTAAGAACAATCCTCTGTCTCGGCCCATTAAGTACATTATTGCCTGAATAGTGTGTCCGCGTGTCTCCTTCTATTTAGTGACAATGGAATTTATCTTCTTGTTAAATCCTACTGCTATGGATATGCAGCTTGCCTAACGGTCTGGATATCGAAAGTCTTATTAAAAAATAGATGGCTTTTTGACAGAAATCAAACGTGTACCTAGGAAACCACATTGAAATTATGTCTCTTTTAAGATTTATGTATGGAAGGCCATCGTAGATATGCGTGGCTCAGTTGCCATGTTTGAGAGATTTGCTTCCTGCATCTTGCAGAAATTGATCAGCGTTTTAGTCGATACTCTGCTATCCACATAGGGATATTTGACAAGATCTAACAGAGAATCTGTAATGTGATCGATCCCGATTTGGCAGCTCGGATACAATCACTTTCTCACCGGCGCAATGTGACTTCCCTGTGTCTCTTCTACAAATACTTTCACGGCTTCTGCTCCGATGAACTTAACTCACGGGTACCCCCTATGTATGAATTTACTAGAGTCACAAGATTAGCAACTAGGTCCCACCCTTTTACTGTGAAACCAAAAAAATGTAAGCGCAAATTCTACTGCATCAGCTTCCTTTCTCGCACTCCGCGTCTGTGGAATTCCCTTCCATTTACTTGCTTCCTCAACAGCTACAATCTCCAAGAATTTAAATGTAAAATCAACAGTCATCTCCTATCTCACTAACCGGCATCATCTCTCTCATTCTCTTTTCTCTGTCCACTTCACTCTCATCAGTATTCTCAGCCTTCTCTTTCCCACTTCCTGACACCCTCTCTAACCTGTCACTCTTTCTCATAAATTTCCTTTTATGTAACCCCCTGCACAACAGTGGCAGTAAAATGTCTGGCTTGGGGCGGTACGATTATAAAAAAAGGATTGAATATGATTTTCATAATACTTACACCATTGGGCAAATTAACTGAAACAAAACAAATAATATCTTCCGAGGATCTTTCACAGTTTTTCTGATCACGTAAGCGTTGTCTTTTGGCGTTGTTTATCTCTTTCGGTCGCATTTTCCTTAACGTTTTAAACTGATAAATCCCATTTTTCTCCTTGATGACACGAATGACAATGGAAATGCTGACACCAAGAATATCTATTTTTTTTAATCGTATCACCCCGAGTAAGGCGGTAATGCCACTGATGTGCAGGGGGCTACATAAGAGTAAAACGATTATATACGATTATATTCTCTTACTGCTTTCTAACTCTTCACTCGTCACGAGAGTGAAGAGTTAGAAAGCAGCAAGAGAAGGATGGGAATACAGGTGTGATGACAGTTGTAAAGGTGGAAAGAAAGGAAAGGATATACGGGGTGGTGAAAGAACTAGAGTCAAGTGGTTAATAGATGAGTATTGACATTGCATTTAAACTTCTGAAGGTTGTAGCCGTCAGGAAAGCAAGAATATGGAAGCGAGTTCCACAGGCGCGAAGTGCGAGAGAAGAAGCTGCAGGAGTAGAATTGTCGTCTGCATTTGGTTAATCTATCTGTGAATGGGTGGGACCCAATTGCCAGTCTGGTTGCACGAGTAAACACCTGTTGCAGAGGCACCAGTGACTTAAGTTCTTTGAAGCAGAAGCCATGAAAGTATTTATAGAACAGATAAAGGGAGGCCACATCTCGTCGGTGGGAAAGTGGCTGGAGTCGAGCCGCCAAGTCGGTACTTATCACATTACTGATTCTCCTTTGGAGCCTGTAGAGAACACTGAGATGAACAGCAGGGGCGCCTGACCATATATGGCAGCAGTATTCCATGCACGGACGAATGGTTGATTTGTATATATGCAGGATGGATTCAGGCGGGAAAGACATCCTGGCCCGACACAGTGACCCAACCTTCTTAGCAGTGGATTTAGCTATGTAGTGCTTCCATTTGTGATCAGAGGAGAGGTCCATGCTTATGGAAGGCAGGAGAGGTTGCCCGTGATCTAACCTATTAAGTTATTAAAAAATATAACAATCATTGGGAATATATTTAGTGATGTTTATACGACCCCATTGTATACACTTTCACTAACATACTTTCACTCATTCGCTGAACAAACAGCATAGCATGGTGTGAAAAGATCTCACACTTAATGAAAAGAAAGTTTTATAGTCGAAATGTTCATGTTATTATTAAGAAGAAAGATAAAATTATTTTTTAATTGTTGAAAAAATTTTCAATGCTTTCTAACACATTCGGAATTTTGACGTTGCAATTATCTGTTTTCTTTCTGTTTACATTCTCTTTTCCAGTCTTTCCACTTTTCTTTTTTGTTTATCTTTTTTTCAATTGGAGTAGATAGACTAACCTATCGCCCGGTTCGCACTCCACCCACGTCTATTGAACAGGTGTAGAGGCTCATCCCTTGTTCCCTGTTTAGGATGTGGTTTCCGGCTTTCTCTTTTCCAGTCTTTCCACTTTTATTTTTGTTTATCTTTTTTTTTTCAATTGGAGTAGATAGACTAAACTATCGCCCGGTTCACACTCCACCCACGTCTATTGAACAGGTGTAGAGGCTCATCCCTTGTTCCCTGTTTAGGATGTGGTCTCCGGCATTCTCTTTTCCAGTCTTTCCACTTTTCTTTTTTGTTTATCTTTTTTGTTCAATTGGGGTAGATAGACTAAACTATCGCCCGGTTCACACTCCACCCACGTCTATTGAACAGGTGTAGAGGCTCATCCCTTGTTCCCTGTTTAGGATGTGGTCTCCGGCATTCTCTTTTCCAATCTATTCACACTTACGTAGCCCCCTGGGCAACAGTGGCCTTACCGCCTTGCTCGGGGTGATATGATTTTAAAAAAAAACTTATATTATCGATTTATTGGTTTCTTCTGTTTATATTTTACGTTTGCATTTAGAAATTTTTTTGTGTCTGAATGAAAAATCTCTGATGAAGTGTAATAAACGAGCTGTAGGAATTTTATTTAGCACTATCGAAAAATATTGACAAAGAAGTATTAATTTTTCCTTGAACCAGTTATTAAAAATTATAGACTTTGATATCTACCACGTGAACTCCGATGAAAATAAAAATGAGAAAAATGTGGTATGTATTTATTTTTTTTTTGGCAGAGGGGCTCCTTGAAACATGCAACATATTCTAAGGGTTAAGCAAGGGTAAGAAATTTGAGAAACGCTGCCATACTGTCTGAACGTGATAAAGATCTCATGCATTCATGGATGAGCAATATTTGTCAAGTTTAAACAAATCTAAATTTATTTATAAATGGAACTTTGTGTGTGTGTGTGTGTGTGTGTGTGTGTTACCTATAGACTCCGAGACGGCTGAACCGATTTTCTTGAAACTTCACACAGTTGTACTATAAGCGTCTGCGAGTGTTCTTAGCTAGGTTTTGTGTCGAGGTGCCCCCGATAAATATTGAAAATCGATAATCGAAGAAATCGGGTTATAGAAGGAGTGGTCCGATTTTAATCAAATTTGATACACTCATAGACAAAGACATCAGAAACGATATTCAGAAGTTTCAAGGTTGCAGTTCTTACAATAGTGCAGAAAATCGATTATGTATATATATATATATATATATATATGGCAAGATGTTTATGTGTGTGTCTATTTATCTGCCTATATGTCTGTATTTTTTCAGACCCTTTATTTTAGATTTGCTTCGGTTTTGGCTATAAGTAGGTATAATTGTAGTTCTTAGTCTCAGCCATGATACCATTTACTCAGAGGACTTATTTAGCCTTCAAAATTCAGTTTATGACGAAAAAAACTTATTTGATATCGATACCAGGAAATCAAAATTTGATTTACATCCATTCGTTTTTCTTTCAGTCTACGGCTTTGCTTAAACTGGAAACAACTATTTTTTTGTCTTTTGTGCCAACGTCCAAAGAGTCTGAGCTCCAGGACCATGGATTAGTTTTAAAGCTTTTGTTACACCCGAGCAACGCCGGGCTATACTGCTAGTATCATTATATATCCCGAAAATGCATTCATAATATTGTACACAATTACACATGCCCTAACCAGAGAAGAAAATAGAAATCGATTACACCCTTTAATTCCAGTGGGCCTAAAACTGATTGTATGATAAAAGAAAGGAAACTGAAGCCATTGTTTCAATTAATTCGCACAAGGGTGTACTTTTTTTGGTGAGCAGGCCTCAAGTTAACACACCAGAAGGGAACGATGAAAGATGAAATCGTCACTGTTAACTTAGTTGTGCAAACACCCTACAGTCCCACAAGCTTGTGTGAATGCAAATCCGTGTTTTGATCAGCGAGACCGGAGCAAGTCCCCTCACTTAAGTCCTCGTGGCATAGAATCAAAGAGTCCATCTCGGGCATCACTAAACATTAAACATCACCTGATCTCTTTACGTCACTTTTTAGAAGTGTTGCGGATAAGCAAAAAAGTCTATTTGATCTATTTTTAGACTAGCGGTATAGCCCGGCGTTGCTCGGGTGTAATGAAAGCTTTAAAACTTATCTATGGTCCTGGAGCTCAGACTCAGCCTAAAGAATATTTGTGTGAAGTTTGGTGAGAATCGGATAAAAATTGTGGATTTGTATAAGGGACATACAGACAGATAAACACACACACACACACACACACACACACACACACACACACACACACACACACACACACACACACACACACACATCTTGCCTTTTGTATATATATATTATCGATTTTCTGCACTATTGTAAGAACTGCAACCTTGAAACTTCTGAATATCGTTTCTTATGTCTTTGTCTATGAGTGTATGAAATTTGATTAAAATCGGTCCACTCCTTCTATAACCCGATTTTTTCGATTATCGATTTTCGATATTTATCGGGGTACCTCGACACAAAACCTAGCTAAGAACACTCGCAGGCGCTTATAGTACAACTGTGTAAATTTTCAGGACAATCGGTTCAGCCGTTTCGGAGTCTATAAGTAACGGACACACATACACACACATGCACACACACACAGACAAAGTTCCATTTATAAATAAGTTTAGATAAAACATAAAAATTTACACAATTTTAGGATGAAATAACCATAAAGTATGTGTTGTGGATCCCGGAAATGGATCAAATAAATGAACAACGACCAGTAATTGAAATTGAAAATAAGTGTATTAACGTAAGGATACAGACTTGAATGAAGATTAGTAGCCGAGGAATACGGGTTAGTAAAAAGTATATGTACAAGTCTTTGGAGGTGAAGCCGTAGTATATAGAGTATGTCCGCGTCGAAAGTTGACGGGTACTGCGTAATAATCTTCTCAATGAGTGGAGTACAGAGCGACTATGAATTACTTTGTGCTGACTGCTAGTCTCTCTCTGGCTCTCGTATTCTCCGGTTAACTCTCTGTGACAAAGCGGTATTCAGTATTTATTTACACCCCCAACTAAGGCAAAATGTAGCACAAGGCCTTTTTAACGTGGGCTTTCCGGGCCATATAGCCCAGCCAAAAATATCAGTCTAATTTTGCCCAGCCGTGACTCTACCCTTCGGTGGAGCCACGGCTGGGTTAATATTCTCAGCCCGGAGGCAGAGAGATTCACAGTGTCAAAGGAATTACCACGAGAAAACGCGGAATACTGTATTTATTTCCCCCTCCCCACTTGGGCAAAGGTGGCACAAGGTCTTTTTAAAGTGGCTTCTCCGAGGCAATACAGCCCAGCCAAAAATATCTGTCTAATTTTGCACAGTCATAATACTCTCTGCCTGGAGGCAGAGAGATTGACGATGTCAAAGGAATTATCGCGAGAAAACGCGTAATTCTCCAGTCTCGACTTCTATAGCAGTAGTATAAGTATACTCTGGACGAGTCCATCTTTATGAAAAGGGAGAACCGCACAGCAGAAAGTTTTCTACAGATTCTAAAAATATTATTTACAAGAAAAGATGTCTATTTAGTTTATTTGAAAAAAATATGACAGTACAAAATGAGTTTTAACCATTTTTCGAAACTGATTCTTTGATAACAAGTGTGACTGCATAAGGGCGGTTGGGAGTATTCCTGACACCTGATATCGTTTGGGAAGACATAGTTTCTTGTGATGCAAAATTCTCGATTCTGAAAAATACTTCTCTAATTGGCATCACAGCCGTTCATTATTAAGAATGTCACTGAACTCCGAAGTTTATCTGACTGATTTAATCCAATTGTTCTTATTGAATCGTGAAATGAAAGACATTTTGAAGAGACAAGCTTCCACATCCCTTCACACGAACGCGGGTGTCTCCCCTCCTTGGTCCTTCGCTGGTGCGGATTGATATGTGATATCTCTCCTTCTGTATAGAAGGGAATGTTGAACGATCTCATCAAGGATGAAGGAGAGCCTTGAAGCAGCAGAAATGTGGTTTTGCAGCCGTCGTCGTCCTGCGGCCTTGGCCGAGATAGAACTCATGACACCCCTCCAGTATCCCCTGTGCATTTGGAACCCTGGCGCAGTTTATAGCGAAATTCATAATCTTGTCAAATAGTTGAATACTTGATGCTTCACCAGGGCTACCAAGGTTGTTTTTTTTTATTGTGACACCAACACTGGAAGGGTTGCCTCCAGGCCCCATCCTGTTATTTAACCCATAACTGGAGGAAAGTGACGGATTAATACCTTTCCGAAGGATACCAGTGCTTAAGTGAATGCAGGGTACTCAACTGGAATTCGAACTTGGCTCACCGATTTCTCTTTCCAAGCCGACATCCATTGCACCACAACGCACATGCGTCAGTGAACGCTTACAGCGCCTGGTATTCCCAAGCGGTTACCCATCTAAGTACTCACGTTGCATAACTTCGGTGATCGAACGAGAACCGGTGTACTCAACGTGATATGCTGTAAGACAGTTTACAGTAGGATGCTGCGGATACCATGGGCTGAACACGTGAGCACCAATGAGGTGTTGGAGAGGATGCAAACGAGTAGAAAACTCATACTTAACACCAGGAAAAGACAAATGAGGCTTCTGGGACACGTGATGAAAAAGGAAAGTCTGGAGAATTTAATACCCACAGGATGGATAGAAAGAAAGAGAGACAGAGGAAAGCAGCACGAGACATACTTGACATACCTGAGTAAATGGATGACGGAGCGGGGTTTGGGAGAGATTTCAAGAGAATATTGAGAGCGACAAGAGACAGAGCCAAGTGGAAGTCCATGATCGCCTACATTCTGAAGGGACACGCACATCAAGAAGAAAAAGATGTCATCAGTTCCCAAGTAGGCCCCTATGCAGATGACAGCACCATTTACTCCCATTTCTGTAGGACATCTGCCAAGCCTGACAAAGTAAACCTGGCTGATACTCCCGAAATGCACCTCAAATCAATGGGACACACTGAGGCAGAAAATGACTTGTAATTTTTAATGCCTTTAAAACAAGACTGTTCTCCTTTAACTACCATAGAGAAACTTTGCTGGCCACCATCAAGGGCCTGCTGCAATTCTCCTGGAGAGTAACACACTGCGCCTCTTTGGCCTCACTTGACGGGGAACAACTGTATTGAATCAATAGCTGCATCTATTGCTAGGAAAGTTGGGTTACTGTGTCAGGCCAGAAAGTTTTTCTCGTCAGAATCCATCTTGCACATTTATAAACCTACCATTCTTCCGTGCATTGAATACTGTTGCCTTATCTGGTCGGTTGCTTCTGCTATTCATCTCGAGGTAATGTAAGATATGCAATATAATTGATTCTGACTTGGTATTTCGACTTCACTCACTTTCTCACCGACGTGACATGGCCTCTCTCTGTCTTTTCAACAAATATTTTCATGGCAACTAATCTGACCAACTTTTTTTTACCCTGTGCCCCACCACAGGAATTTAAGCGTGCTATCAGATTGGCATCTAGGTTCCACCCATTTACTTCTGAAATAGTTAAACGTAACCGCCGCTTCTACTCTAACAGTTTTTTTTATCACACTTCCCGCCTGTAGAACTCCCTTTCGTTTAATTGCTTCCTTGATAGCTAGAATATCCAAATATTTAAATACAACATCATTTGCCATTTATCTTCTAGAATCCTGTTCATCTTTTATCCTTTCCTTATTTTTCTCTTACTGTAACTCTCTGCGCACTAGTGGTGAGGTCCTGGGTATGACGGTAAAGTGCATCCGGCAGCAAGGCCTCTGATTAGAAGGTTGTGAGGAGCATGGAACCACCTCTATATTGCTGTTGTTTCTAGGTCCACCCTGACCCAGAGTGGTAGCACCTGTTAGGGTCCCAGCTATGGGCAAATAGCTAAACTGGGGTCAAAACACTATGAAAGTATAAAAATACACTTTTATCGAAATATATACATAAAAATAGACTTTTATAGAAAAATATACATTTTTGAAGGAAAAATATTCCCAACAATAATTTTCTGAAGGAAAAAATTATTACCATAACATATTTTTGAAGGAAAAATAAAATTATTGCCATAATACAGGAAGGAAAAAAAATAATTACCAGCAATACACTTTTGAATACAAAACTAGAAGTCATCTTCAGTTTTCTAAAATAAAAAATAAAAAAATAAATTTTTCATCAAAATCTGACTAAATCAACCTTCTCACTATAACCGAACATTGAAAAAAATACCTTAAAACCCTACCTTTTTGGCATTAAATAACTCGCAGTGGTTGATATTCATCTTACAAAACTCAAACTCAAAATCAAACTAGTGGTGATCCCACCTTGCTTCAGGTGAAATGATAAAAATTATCAGTGAAGAAAGTTGGCATTTTTCAGCACCTTATTCCGTTTGTCACTTTCTTTTTCGTGCATTTACTGTAAGCAGTTTTGGGCGGTTGTATCTTTTCACCCCGACGAAGCTGCTGTCCAATGAAACCCAATGGTCTAAGGCTATGTTCCTTTTGAGCGTAGGTTGACTGGTGTTGAGTCTCTGCGGGTAGGTGACGTCGGAGTACGATCTCCAGGGTACAGAAGAAATTTTTGCGGAAGGAAGTCAGCAAGTTCGCACCCTTCGCTGCTTTATGGGTTTAAAGTAAGATTATTAACAATTCGTTTTTATAATTGCTTTTACTTTTTGTTGCGATAACTTTTAATCATTAGATTTAACGAAACAGATGAATTTTCATCTTCTATCTACCGCGTCATAACTCTATTTAGTATGGCTTCTTTCTCTTTTTACTTAGGCTTCCGCTCACACAAGCTCATCAGACATTTCGCTGCCTTCACCGATATCTCTTGACCTCGATATGTACAGTTAAGGTTAAAATTTTCGATCCCTCCTTCCTCATTCTTCTTCTTCTATGTGCCATGGCTCTTCAGGACGTAGGCGATTATGGCCTTCTACATCTCCCTATCCCTAGTCGTTCATAGCACGCTTTCTCCTGTTACACCACTCGAACCCCTCTCTGTCATCCATTTGCTGAAGTCAGTCAAGTATGTTTTGCGTTGCTTTCCCTTATCTCACTTCTCCCTATCTGATCTGTGAGCAGCCTTTGAGATTTGGAAAAGAAATCACCCGACCGGCGTTCGAGAGCAAGGGAAAATTTACTCGCTCCATGATCATTTTACTCGACCGACTCCATTTTCTTAATAATCGTCTGACGTAAACATAGATCGCTGACGGAAAAAATTGTAATTTTAATTGAAATTTCGAACGTGTTAGAAAGGATTTTAATTTTTTTAAAAATAATAACAACAAAATTTGATCTTCCCTTTTAATAATAGCATAGACATATAGATAACAAAACTTTGTTTTTATTAAGTTTGAGCCCTTTTAACATCATGATATGCTGTTTTTTTTTTTGTTTTTTTTGACAAATGAGTGGAGGTAACTAAATTCTTAACGATTTATTATAAAAAATTACGTACTTGTATAATTTGTTTTTCGGTGCGTGGTTGAAAGAAAAAAATACGCGTACGTATTTTTTTCTTTCTTTCAGATGTTTGTTTTTTACTTTACGTAAGCAGTGGAGGTGGGAATATAAGATAATATTTTTCCAAGTGAGCTTTAATCCAGGCGACAGAGACATTTGGCTCCACTCTAGAAGCGTTACTTAAACGAATGTTTACACTGACCAGGACAATAAAAGCAAAGAGTTCAATAATGTCATTGTAAGGTAAAGTAACTTGTGAATCTTCAATGGCATACTTTTGGGTTGTAAAAGAATCAGATTTCCTTTTTGATTGCCAGATTTTTTATCGACTTGCGGGCGAGTAAAGCAATAAACTTTAATCGCCCAATTAAGTTTTTAATCGTCTGAGTCGATCGGGCGAGTAAAATCTCAAAGACTGCGTGTGAGTATCAGATTCTCCAAGCCCTCCTTCCTCATTACGTCTCATCTGTCTTTTCTTGATGTTAAGTATTAGTTTCCTTTTCGTTTTCATCCTCTCTAAAATATCATCGTTGCTCACATGTTCGGTCCATGGTATCCTCAGCATCCTTCTGCAGAACCAAATTTCAGTTGAGTCAAGTCTCTCTCATTATGTTCACGAAATTCCAGCTGCCGTTTCTGAGCGTAAGTGTTCTCCCTGTTGCCATTTTCTTAAATTAAGAATTACTATTTGCTTACTTGCTCCGTTTATGGAATTCTCAGTATCCTTCTGTGGCTTCCACTTTGCTAAACGTCTTTGGTTGGGATATTATCGAGCATTCACTGCCATATAAGATGATGGATATCACATAGCATTCCAGTACCCTTTTCTTTATTTCTAACGACATTTTTCTGTTCTTCAGTACCTTGCTTAGCTTTTGGAAGGCAACTTTTGCCAGTAGAATACGTGTTCGGATCTCGGTGTCACATTTTCTATCTCTTGTTAAAACGCTTTCCAGCCATTTGAAACTTGATATTTTTATCGCCAATTTGTAACTTGCATTTTTTCTCTTGCTAATGACCATAGTTTCTGTTCTTTACCGCTGATGGTTAGTTTTTTTTTTCTCGGGTTCCTATACCACCCCATCTACGAGGGTCTGTAGTTCTCAAAAAATTTTTTGTCTAAAGTTACTGACCTGAATTCTGATAAAATAACACTATTGTTGGTTTTCACAGGAAAATCTTTAGTGCCTGTGTGTGAAAGATTGATATGTACGAGGGTCATTCAATAAATAAGGTGAAATTTTCGGTATAAGGACTTCTACGAGAGTCATTCAATAAATAAGGTGAATTTTTCGGTATAATGTCTTCTACGAGAGTCATTCAATAAATAAGGTGAAATTTTCGGTATAAGGACTACTAATACAGATAGAATCTTACTATTAAATTTTTTTTCCTTTACTTCTTTTTCAAAGAGATTTAATCTTTTTTCAGATTAAAAAAAATACTTTGACAGTTTGGGAAATTAACAATGATGGCCGACCAAGAAGCATGCTCCAAGATTGAACAGAGGTCAGTTATCAAGTTTTTGATTGCTGAAGGGTGCAAAGCAGTTGAAATTCATAGGAGAATGTCAACTGTTTATGGTCCCACGTGTTTCAGCCAAAACAATGTCTACAAGTGGGCTAAATTGTTTAAAGAAGAACGGAGTAGTGCTGAGGATGAAGACAGGCCTGAGAGGCCTACAGAAGTGTGGTCTCCTGAGGAGATCGAATCAGTCAATGACCTCATTCAATCTGACAGAAGGGTGACAGTGGATGAAATAGCAAGGACTTTGAGCCTATCTGTAGGGACAGCACACAAAATTGTCCATGATGACCTTGCCTACACAAAAGTCAGCTGCCGGTGGGTGCCAAAAATGCCGAAACGGTGCAGACCATCAACGTGCCGGACTGGGAACTACTTCCTCATCTCCCTTACAGCCCAGACCTTGCCCCTTCAGACTTTCACCTGTTTGGTCCCTTGAAAGCGTTCACGAGAGGCACGAAGTTTGAAAGTGACGATGAAGTCAAAAGTGCTGTGAGCAATTGACTGAGACATCAGTCCAAAGATTTTTATGCTGAAGGAAAACGGAAGCTTGTGCGCAGATGGGAAAAGTATGTGACACTGCTGGCAGACTACGTTAAAAAAAATGTAAGCTTCTATCTGCATTAGAAGTCCTTATACCGAAAATTTCACCTTATTTATTGAATGACCCTCGTAGATGTCCTTATACCGAAAAATTCACCTTATTTATTGAATGCCCCTCGTATATTTACAGTACGATTGTCAAACTCTTTCAGATACTGATCATTGCTGAATCTTTTTCTATGTACTGTGTATCTTAGGAAGTTAGAAATAATGGATCTCCACAATTTCCTCTCCTTTGTAGCTGTGCCTTTTTGTTATCTCTCTTAAATCTTGTTCTGTCATCTATTTATTAAAACTCGCTAGACAGAGTATGCCATTGTTTTCCTTTGTCTCGCTTGCCTTGAATCTGTCCTGTGAGTATCAACTTTTCTAAGCCCTCTTTCCTCATTAGGTATCCTAGACATTTCAAGTGTCTCTTAATGTTAAGGATAAGTTTTGTGTCTTTTTTGCTGACACTTTTTTAGTTTCTGTTGTGTCACGGCTCGTACCATGTGACATCCGGTCGCCCGGGTGTATAAACGACAATGTGTGCTTAGCACGAGCGGTGTTGTCATTATCATGGACTTCGGGGAGTTGCACCTACTACTGCGAGAGACTGTAAATATTGTATATACATCTTGGTTGTACCACTCTGTTAATAAAGTAGTTTAGCTACATTTCTCGGTGTATTTCTTCATTTCACGATACAACAGTTTCAAAATAGATAAAAATCAGCATTTTATTTAGAGATTAACATTAGATTATTATCCTTTCAACTATAATAAAAAACACTATATATATATATATATATATATATATATATATAGGGCGGCGGTAAAAATCCAGGATAGGATTTATAAATAATCCGTGTAAAGGTTGGTAAATAATCCAGGAAGATCCTTCTTCTATGTGCCCTGTCCCTTCAGCACGTAGGCGATCATGGTTCTCCACGTCTCCTTATCCCTTGTGGCTCTTAGTATGTTTGTTCCTGTTACTCCTGGCATCCCCCGTTCCGTCATCCACCTGATCAGGCCCTGCAAATATGTTATCCGCTGCCTTCCTCTGTCTCTCTTTCCTTCTATCTGGACAGTCAGTATCAGGTTCTCCAAGCCCTCCTTCCTCATTGCGTGTCCCAGGAACTTCAGTTGTCTCTTCCTGATGCTCAGTATTAATTTCCTTTTTGTTGCCATTCTTTCCAACACCTCATCGTTGCTTGCATGTTCAGTCCATGATATCCGCAGCATCCTTCTGTAGAACCGCATTTCCGCTGCTTCCAGTTTTGTCCTCATTTTCGATATCTTTAAAATATTAAAACTGATCCAATAGAGAGCTCAATGTAAATTAATTTAGTTTACAGACCGGATATTTATTTATTTTTCTGTAAATTCAGATAAAAAATTAACGGGGA
Source organism: Ascarosepion bandense (assembly GCA_037127315.1). Classification (NCBI taxonomy): domain Eukaryota; kingdom Metazoa; phylum Mollusca; class Cephalopoda; order Sepiida; family Sepiidae; genus Ascarosepion; species Ascarosepion bandense. The sequence goes on along the minus strand of JBBBDQ010029039.1, from coordinate 161,599 downwards.
AATAGCCATCTTCAACATGTCATTTTAAGACATGCATTCCTCAACCATTTATAAACAGAGAATGAGAAAAAATTCTAAGCCCAGAGGTTACCTTTAGAGATAGATGTTATGTATGTTTGACAGAAAAAATTAAAATTTTGAAATTTCAATTCCAATATACTCCTAAATAAACGAAAGGAGATCATAAGTACATGTCGTCATAGAAATAAGTATAAATTACAATAATTATTCTATTCTTTCAATTAGTCACAGTAAGTTTTTTTAAAATTTGGTCAAGCAGTTACTTCCCCACCACTTACCACTACTAACTCAAGGGTCAAGCCGAATATCTCCCACTACCAAAAAGGAAATTACTACTAAAATTTCCCTAGCTTAACCCTAATAAAACCAATACCTCCCAACCTCTTTCTCTACCAAAGCTAACCTCTGGACTTAGAATTTTTCCTCATTCTTTTTTTAATAAGGAGTTGAAGAATGCATGTCTTAAAATGACATGTTGAAAATGGCTATTTCCCAGCTAAGTTTTATTTGAATTTACATATATATATCTGTAATTTTTTATATACCGGATTTTTCCCAATCTCACCTTTACTTATGGAAAACAGACACACATACATAATAAAAAGTTAAAAGAAAACGGTTGAATTGCCTTCATTTTAACTTCTCGCGACTTTGGACTACACATGAAGGAATTCTAAAACAGACTTACATACATAATAAAAAGTTTCAAAGAAAACGGTTTGAATTCCCTTCATTTTAATATCTCGTGACTTTGCACTACACATGTTGGAATTCTAAAAACTAAAATATTCTGTTAATCTTTTGAAATGATTTGTGAGCGTCTTTGTGGTTACCAACACTGTTTCTTTATAGATACGTAATTTAGAATAAAGCTCATTTCGTCTTTTTGCCTTGATAAAGTCCATCACAGGACGAAACGCGTAGGCGATTTAAAATACAGTTTGCCTCTTGTCTTTATTTTATTTAACCATATATATATATATATATATATATATATATATATATATATATATATATATATATCATAGAGAGAGAAAGAGAGAATAGCGAGGCAGCGTCGGCTCAGTCTATTAGAGAAACAATAGCAAGGTAACGTCGACAGAGTTAATTTTTTATATTACCAGGTATTAAACTTTATTATTATTCATGAAAGCTTCTGCTGCATGTTTGCACTTGCACAATGCCTTAATATTTTATTTATTTATTTTGCAATAGTTATGTCGTCGAGTAGTGAAGAATATATACATATACTCTCTATTATAATAAATACTGTTCTGTATATATATATATATATATATATATATATATATATATATATATATATATTTGCTCTGTAATATTTTATTACATGGAGCTCTCTTCCTGTATCATTTTTTAATATTAAAATAAAATTTTTAATATTAATTAGGATCGGGTTTTTGGAATTTACCTTCCTGCTTTTTCCGCTTGGATTAAAGTATCTGAATTAAAATATCTATCTATCTATCTATCTATCTATCTATCTATCTATCTATCTATCTATCTATCTATCTATACTACCGCCGATAATTATTAGGCCAGTCCAATTTTTTTAAAAAGAAATGACGTATATCATACTATTTTTAGTATTTATTGCTAAATAAAAAATAGATTGGTTCTTTTGTAATTATTACTTTGCAAAATGTCACAAGGCAAAGAAGTAAAGATGAACTTGGCCGAATCACACTAAATTTTCTACATTCTTTCATTGATGAAACTGCAATATAGGTAATTATTAAATATTTATAAATTCATTTGATGCACATGTTATTGTGCAGTATTAACAAAAGAACCATTCTATTTACATTTACAATTATTCACTTGGCAATCAGTCAGTCAGTTGAGTGTCATACGTGATACACGTTTGAGCGATCATGTCTCAACAAAGACATGACTGACTGGGAAGAAGATTATCCCGCAGTAGGTTGCCATTGCTTTCTGCGGTAGACTTGTTGCCGACCAAAGCTATAGAACCCAATCTGTCCTGTTATTTAACCCATAACTGGAAGGAATAGGCAGGTTAATACCTTTCCCAAGGGTATTTGCGCGTAAGTGAATGCAATGAATTCAGCTGGAATTCGAACTCGGTTCCCCGATTTCTCGTTCTGAGCCGATATCCAATGCACCACAATAAAAATAGTATGAAATACATCATTTTTTTAAAACACTGGGGTGGCCTAATAATTATGGCCGGGTGTGTGTGTGTGTGTGTATATATATATATATATATATATATTCCTCCTGTTACGCCCGGGAAAATGTTTTTATTCTTAATGTAAGATACTTAATAATATGTACATCAATGTGTATGCTGTCGTCATTTTAGAGAGCATATTGATATAAATATTTTTGCCATCATTTTTGACGGTACGGACCCACTTGTGTTTCTAATAAAACCCACATTTAATTTCAAAGAAGACATTTAAAGTATATAACATATGTTTAATGCTTCTGGTTTTTAGAAAATCTGTAAAGTTCTCTCTCTTTTTTGCATGCGGAGACACACACTCACAAATGTGTGTACGTTTTCAGTCATTCCAGGGTGGAGTTTGTTCAGTAATACATTTCTTGTGTGTTAGATTACAGAGTATCAGTTATATCACATGCGGCCCGAGATTTGGCGTGATATGACGAGAACTCATCTGCGATTTGATGGCAAATGGTACAAAACGTCATACAATTAATCTGAGAAGGTAAAGATGCGATCGTTACCTTTTATTCTTCACTTTTTTTTTCATGTAGGGCTTTGTAATTTTTCCTTCACACATCTGGTTTCATGTATTTTTATTTTTTCTAATATCCACGTGTCCACAATTTCATTCTTCTTTCTTTGTTTTTCTTAATTTTTTACAGCATTTCTAACTTTTTGACTACGTTTTATTTACTTTTTCACCGCTTCTCTCTTTACCTCCTTTTTTCTTATTTTCTTTCTTTTAGTAAATTCTGTCTCTCAATTTCCTTTCTTTCGTTTTAACCGTTTTCTTTCTTTCGTTTTTCTTTCTTTTTGCAATTTCTTTCTTTTTCTTTTTTAGTTTGTAAATTCTTTCTTTTAGTCAGTAAATTCCGTCTTTAATTTTGCTTTCTTTCGTTTTGACCATTTTCTTTCTTTGTTTGTTTGCTTCTTTCTTTCTTTTTCAAGCTCTTTCTTTTTTTCTTTTTTAGTGTGTAAATTCTTTCTTTTAGTAAATTTCGTCTTGGATTTTCCTTTCTTTCGTTTTGACCATTTTCTTTCTTTCTCTCTTTCTTTCTTTTGCAAGCACTTTCTTTCTTTCTTTCTTTCTTTCTTTTGCTTTCTTTCAAATTCACAAGCTCTTTCATTCGTTCTTTCTTTTGGTTAGTAAAATCATTTTCTTTTTTATTCTTTCTTTTCTTCTTTCTTTCTTCGAGCTTTTTTCTTTTCTGACCTGTGAGTATCAGATTTCCCAAGCTCTCCTTCCTTATTACATGTCCCACAAAATTCAGCTGCCTTTTCTTGGTGTTAAGTATCAGTTTCTTTTTTGTTTCCATTTTTCCAAGGCCTTGTCGTTGCTCACATTTGGTCCATGGTATCATCAGCATCCTTCTGTAGAACCACATTTCAGTTGCTTCAAGTTTTTCCCTTTATCAAAGGACAGACATCTCATAACAATACTGTACGCTCGTCTTTGTTTCTACTGAAATCTTTCTGTTTCCATATACGCTACTTAGCTTTTTGAATGCTAAGTTCATCGGAGCAGAAGCCGTAAAAGTATTTGCAGAAGAGACACAGGGAAGCCACATTGCGTCGGTGAGAAAGCGACTGTATCCTAGCTGCCAAGTTGGGATTACAGATTCTCCACTGGATTTTGTCAAGGACCCCTAGATGGATAGCAGGAGCACTCGACTAGATATGGCAGCAGTATTCAATGCACAGGCGGATAGTAGATTTGTATTTTTTTTAATCATATCACCCCCAGCAAGGCGGTAACGCCACTGATGTGCAGGGGGCTGCATAGGAGTGAAAAGATTGGAAAAGAGAAAGCCAGAAACCACATCCTAAACAGGGAACAAGGGATGAGCCTCTTCACCTGTTCAGTAGACGATGGTGGAGTGTGAACCGGGCGAGAGTTTAGTCTCTACTTCAATTGAAAAAAATAAAAAAGAAAAAAAGAAAAGAGTGAAAAGATTGGAAAAGAGAAAGCCGGAAACCACATCCTAAACAGGTAACAAGGGATGAGCCTCTTCACCTGTTCAGTAGACGAGGGTGGAGTGTGAACCGGGCGAGAGTTTAGTCTATCTACTTCAATTAAAAAAAAAGAAAAAAAGAAAAGAGTGAAAGATTTGAAAAGAGAAAGCCGGAAACCACATCCTAAACAGGGAACAATGGATGAGCCTCTTCACTTGTTTAATAGACGTGGGTGGAGTGTGAACCGGGCGATAGTTTAGTCTATCTACTTCAATTAAAAAAAAAAAAAGAAAAAAAGAAAAGAGTGAAAATATTTGAAAAGAGAAAACCGGAAACAACATCCTAAACAGGGAACAATGGATGAGCCTCTTCACCTGTTCAATAGACGTGGGTGGAGTGTGAACCGGGCGATAGTTTAGTCTATCTACCCCAAATGTGCAGGTTTGTTTCATACTTTTTGTGTTGATTATTTTCTTCTTGGCTGTCTTTCTTTCTTTCAGTTTGGAAGTTGTTTCATTCTTTCTTGCCATCGGCAAGTTTTTTTCTTTCGTTTTTTTTTAGAGTAAATTCTGTATTTCATTTCCCGTTTTTCGTTTTGATCGTTCTCCTTTTTTCTCTCTTGTCTTTCAAACCCTTCTAATTTTCACTGAATGAGTACCAGCGTGGAATGAACAAAACGTTTAGACTAATTGCAGCTGTTAACCGCAGCCGGACCTTTGAAAGCCAACGAGACTTAGACTTAGTTTTATGGCTAAGCAGTTTGAAGCGAGTGGCAAAGGCCAGATTCAAACGGTCTCTTCTCTTTTAAGCAAGGATATGAGAGCCGTGGAAGTTAAGATCGGACGGGTATACGGGTAGGAGGCAGGCTATATTAGTAAATAAACAACTGAATGTAAAAGAACCAGAAATTTGAACGTGGGTTGTGGGCAAAGAGGTTGTAATTATATGAGTAAAAAATGAAAAAAAAAAAAATAAGAGAGAGAGAAAGAGAGGATGACGCGGAAGAGGGGGCAAGAGAGAGCTCGAGTTAAAATCATGATGATGATGATGATGATGGCGTAAGCGACGATTATAAAAGAAATTAAAAGTAAAGAGTTGCAAAGTAGGAATTTTTTTAAATTTATATCAAGATTTTATATACTATAAATAAAAAGAAGAAAAAAAACGGTAGAAAGAGAAAAACGTTCACGGAGAAAAAAATGAAGAAAGGAAAAGTAAGAGAATAGAATAACGAAGAAAGTTAAAAAAAAAAAAGGAAAAACAAAAGAAAAAAGAAAGAAAAAAGAAAGAATGAAAGAAAAAGTAACAAAAAGAGAAAGAGACAAAACAGATTGAAAGTACAATTCAGAAAGAAAAAGAGAAAGAAAAAGAAAAAAGAGGAAAGAAAGAAACAAAAAAATTAGTAAAGAAAATATATATATAGTCATCCGCAGACAGATCTGTTTCGCTGTATCACAGCTCATCAGTACGGTTAGACTCCGATTACTTTTAACCCAGGATTAAGAAACCCGACCGAAGTGGGGTCAGTCGGCGATTCTACCTCTGGGCCATGGGCGCACGGTAGAATGCGGATTTTTTAGCATGTATATTGCCATTATACACGCCCAATAGACAGAATGCTCTAATTCATTAGTGAATGAGCGATATATATATATATATATATATATACACGGTGCGATAGGTAAATTGCCGTACAAAATATTAAGATCCCGGCATTAAAAAACCCATAGAATTTGCTATGCCGCCAAACAAACTCAACCGACCAAACGATTCACAAGAAAGAACTTTACAATATCAAACAGTTTCTAAAATCACACTGTATTCTAAAATATAAATTCATCAAAACTACAACATAAAACACATACGAGGGTCATTCAATAAATAAGGTGAATTTCTCGGTATAAGGACTTCTACAATGGTCATTCAATAAATTAGATGAATTTTTCGGGATAAGAATTTCTCCGAGGGTCATTCAATAAATAAGGTGAACTTTTCGGTATAAGGACTTCTACGAGTGTCATTCAATCAATAAGGAGAATTTTTCGGTATAAGGACTTCTACAAGGGTCATTCAATAAATAAGATGTGTTTTTCGGTATAAGGACTTCTACGAGGGTCATTCAATAAATAATGTGAATTTTTCGGTATAAGAACTTCTACGAGGGTCATTCAATAAATAAAGTGATTTTTTCGGGATAAGGACTTCTACGAGGTTCATTCAATAAATAAGGTGAAGTTTTCGGTATAAGGACTTGTAATACAGATAGAAGCTTACTTTTTTAAAACTTTTTTTCTTTACTACTTTTTCAAAGAGATTTAATGTTTTTCGCAAATTGAAAAAAAAAAAAACTGTGAGAGTTTTGGAGATTAACAAAGATGGCCGACCAAGAAGCATACTCCAGGATTGAACAGAGGTTATCAAGTTTTTGGTTGCTGAAGGGTGCAAACAGTTGAAATTCATAGGAGAAATTTAACTGTGTATGGTGCCACATGTTTCAGCCAAAACAGTATCTAGAAGTGGGCTAAATTGTTTAAAGAAGGACAGAGTAGTGTGGAGGATGAAGACAGGCCTGAGAGGCCTACAGAAGTGAGGTCTCCTGAGGTGATCGAATCAGTCAATGACCTCATTCAGTCTGACAGAAGGGTGACAGTGGATGAAATTGCAAGGACTTTGAGCCTATCTGTTGGGACAGCACACAAAATTGTCCATGATGACATTGCTTACTCGAATTCAGCTGCCGGTAGGTGCCAAACGGTGCAGACCATCAACGAGCTGGGCAGGGAACTGCCCCACTCATCCCCCTTACAGCCCAGACCTTGCTTCTTCAGACTTTCACTTGTTTGGTCCCTTGAAAGCTCTTACAAGGGGCACGAGGAGACTATGTTGAAAAATAAAAATGTAAGCTTCTATCTGTATTAGAAATCCATGTACCGAAAAATTCACCTTAGTTATTGAATGACCCTCGTATATCATCGCCTCTACTAATCATGTTAACAAAAACAAAGGGTATGATAGGTAAATTATCGCCATTTTACATTTTTTATTTCGCGCATGTTTTTAATTTTGATGATTGCACAGTGTAGTATGATCAGTTGGGCACCATCTGGAAGGAACAGAGAACCATGACGCAATTAGATTTGCCAGAAAGTTGGAAACAATATGCCATACTGCTTGTCATTCGGACCGGAAGCTCAAGTACGAACATTTCAAAGTGTTTGGGTGTCAGTTTTAGGATAGTGTAGAGGATGCAGTGTCCCCAGAGGTGTACCAAGAGTCACAGAATTAACACGGATGTCTACATCAAGTGACTTGATGAGGTAGTATTACCCTTCTCAAAAGGGTGGCTGCTGGGAGACCCCATGTCTGGCATCAGGACTCTACACTATACCTCACAAGCAGGTAAACATGTATATGCTTGTAAACTCTATCAAAACTGGGAATTGATGACTGTGCAGCTCCAACCCAGATATAATAATAGTCTTCTATTTTCGGTCTTATCTGGCACTTGCAAAGATAGATCAGAGGAGGAGGAGTCAGGTACTTGCTCAAGCGGTCTAGGGAATCGACTAATTTAGCGACGGATCGTATATACGATTTCCGTAAAGTGAGCTTAACTTCTAATAGGCGTTCAAAGCAAGGTGCCTTCCCCAGAGAATCCTTGTTTGTCTCGATAGTCGAAAATACGGGGTCTGCTCGGTTAGGATAGAAAAGTTTCACTTTTGAGGTACAGGATGTAACCAGCCAGTTTTCCCCTAATTAAGCAGTTTGAGCTCGTTCAGAGGAGAGATCAGCTGCCAGGCTCTGGTGATCTACATTTTTGGAGGTGCACCCATATACCATTGTATTATCTGCATAGATATTCACTAAAGATATGCAGATCATTTACACAAAACAGAAAAAGAGTAAGTCTGAGAAGTAACACTTGGGGATTGTCGACATGCGTCTCGGAGGGTCTCGGAAGGTCTCTGAGGGTCTCGGAGGGTCTCGGAAGGTCTCGGAGGGTCTCGGGAGGTCTCGGAGGGTCTCGGAGGGTCTCGGAAGGTCTCGGAGAGTCTCGGAGGACAGGCTATTAACAAATCACCTGAATTGACCGATCTGTTATTAAAGACTTGATAATTGAGAAAACTGTTCGAATGATGAAAAAGTGACTTGAAATAACAGAGAGCTAGTTCCACTCTTCTTCTAGGCTTACGACCTATCACATTGAATACACCGGTTCTCGCTCGATCACCGAAGTTAAACAACGTTGAGCCTGGTCAGTACTTACATGGGTGACCGCTTGGAAATACCAAGTGCTGTAAGCGTTTAGTGACTGATGTGCGTTGTGGTGCAGTGGATATCGGCTCGGAAAGAGAAATCGGTGAGCCGAGTTCGAATTCCAGTTGAATATTCTGCATTCACTTAGGCACTGGTATCCTTCGGAATGGTATTAATTCGTCCCTACCTTCCAGTTATGGGTGAAATAACAAGGGTAGGACTTGGAGACTCTGCCCTTACAAATCCCAATGAATCTTGATACTCGAAATGAAAAGAGTATTACTAGACACAAAACATATAAAAACAACAATAAATTGTTGACAGAAAAAGGTATTACCAGCAATAAATAAATAAAATTTAGTTGGCAATAAATGACCCGCCGAGGTTGACATGCCATAAAAACAAATCAACCAACCACTCTTCTTCGTCTTCTTTTTCTTTTTTTCTTCTTCTTCTTGTGCCCTTTACTTTCAGGACGTAGGCGATCATGAACTTCTACTTGGCTCTGTCTCTTGTCACTCCCAATATTTTTCCTCTGGATATCTCTTCCAAACCCCGCTCCGCCATCCATTTGTTCATGCCTCTCGAGTATGTTTCGCGCTGCCTTCTGCTGTCTCTTCTTTACTTTATCCAACCTGTGAGTATTAAATTCTCCAGGCCCTCCTTTCTCATTACGTGTCGCAGGAACATCATCTGTCGCTTCCTGATGTTAAGTATGAGTTTTTTCTCTTTTGCTTCCTCTCCAACATCACATCGTTGCTCACGTGCTCAGTCCATGGTATCTTCAGCATCCTTCTGTAAAACCAAATTTCTCCTGCCTCAAGTCTCTCCTTCATCCTTGTTGAGATCGTCCAACATTCACTTCCATGCAGAAAGACAGATATCCCATAGCAATCCAGCACTCTTTGATTATAATGAGATTTTTCCCCTTCAGTACTCTGGCTAGCTTTAAAAATGCGTCCTTGGTCATGCAAATGCGTCTTTGAATCTTTCCAGAGTAACCATAAGAATGTTTTAAGGATAAAAGAAAACTGATAATTACAATCAGAAATGGACAAGTGAAATTTCTGGGACACACAACCAGAAAAGAGGGCCTGGAGAACTTAACACCCACAGTACATACTAAAAGTGCGTGAAGCAAAGAGGAAACAGTGTATAACCTATTTCAAGAGTTTGGGTAAATGGATGTCAGAACAGAAACAAAGAAGGGTGGCAGAAATTCAAGATTTTTACCGAGTTAAGCTAGCAAAGTAGTCTAAGTGCTATACATTTTGGAAATCCTCAAATGTGTATATAAAAAATAATTATTAGTTTGGTCACTGAAAGAGTAAAAAAAAGAATCTATTTACCCATTTAGTTCTATGAGGTTCTCTTTCAGGTTTTAGTTGGTCGGTAACTTTTCTCAGAGATTCTTCCGACTGGATATACAAATCCTTGAATCAAATCCGAAGTAGATAATGCCAGCAAATCCTTTTAACAACGAACTACTCTCTTCCCAAAACCTATTTTTATGGGGGCTAACCCCTAATTTGTATATTTCTAGAATCCTTTCGAATTCTTTACATATTACTCGAACATTCTAGCATCTTCCAAACAATCTATTTCTAATTTCTCTACTTAACAACTATATCATGAATTAAAACTTTTTTGCAATAACAAGTAGGACTCATTAGCATCTCTTACTATAACTTGTAACCTTTTTTAGATATCATTAATATTATTTTTTATATATAAATGCATCATCGTAACAATATTATACATATATATATCCTTTCCATTAAAAGAAAAAACTTTGTGCATTTATTTCCATATATATATATATATATGTTTGTTATTGTTTAGATTATTATTGTTAACAGTGTTTCTTTTGTTGTGGTTGTATATATTATGTGCCTTTCCTTTTGCATTTTGAATAAAGTGATATGGGTAATGCAAGTTTCTGAATGTGCTTTCTGTGTATTTTTCTTCTTTTGTTAAATATTGGGGCTGCATATTCTTAGTACTCTTAACAAGAAAACCTATAATAATCACAGATTTGATTTTGGAAGAGTGGCTGGAGTAGAAATTTATCAGGTCGTTTTTGTTGGTAGCTTTTCTGTAGACGTCAAATTCGAGTTTGTTGTTATTTTTGTGTAATATGATATCTAGGAAAGGAAGAGTCTGATTAAATTCAGTTTCGAAGGTAAAATGTATAGTAGGTTCAATGTTATTGAGTTTGTTGACAAAATCTGCTATGTTAGTAGTTTCTGGATAGATTAGAAGGGAGTCATCTATATATCTAAAGTAGGATGACTATATATAGATATATATATCCCAGGCAGCGTCGGCTAAATTCATTCTCTTTACTGCCGTTTATTAAAATTTTTTACCAGCTATAGAAGTTCTTGCTGCGTATTTACTCTTTAACAGTGCCCTTTTATTTTATTTGTTTGAAATAATTATGTCGACAAATAGTGATATATATATATATATATATATATATATATATATAGTCATCCGCAGACAGATCTGGTTCGGTGTATCACAGCTCATCAGTACGGTTAGACATCCGATTGCTTTTACGCAGGATTAAAACCCGACTGAATTGGCGTTGGTCGGCGATTCGATTCTATTCTCTCTTCTCTCTGTTATAATAAATATCGTTGTATATATATATATCCATTTATATATAAAATGTAAATCGTTTTGCAACCAACATTGCCTGATGACGTGATAGAAACGTACTTTTAATTCATATATATATATATATATATATATATATATTATTGTCATCCGCAGACAGATCTGTTTCGCTGTACGGTTAGACTCCGATTGCTACACAACCCAGGCTTGAAACCCGACCGAATTGGCATCAGTCGGCGACTCTACCCCTGGTCCACGGAGTGGAAGAAGACAGTCTTTTTAGCGCATATCATATTACGCGCCTAATATATATATATATATATATATATATATATATATATATATATATATATATATATATATATATATATATATATATTCAAAAATGATCGCAGTATGCGCTTAAAATAAAGTGGAAAGATTGTAGGACTTAGAAGGAAGATTTGAGGGATGGCTGTATTATTCCATGGGCCTGGAGCACAGGCCATTAACAAATCACCTTAAGATCTTTCTTTTGGAAATGACTTCATAATTGAGGAAGCACTTCCAGTGATTGAGATTGTGTAGCTAGTCCCTATGCCACACCCTGTCAAACGCTTTCGATATATCTAAGGCGATCGTGATGTATTTAGCGTCCGATGCCTAACGGATTCTGTAATTAATGACAGTTAGGGATACTATAATAGATCTAGCTGATTAGGGGATTGTCACTAATGAGGTAATCAACAACCTTCTTGTTGATGATAAACTCAAAGAATTTGTTGATGACGTTAAATCTAGGGATAAATCGATATTACTACGAAGATGAGCCCTTACACGTTTTATTAAAAACAAGGCTTACACTTGACACCCTCCATAGACATTTAACTAAGTTCGGAGAAAACTGAGCACTAATAATTTTAACATTTGATAACCTTCTTCAGTATGGCAGTGAATGCTGGACAATATCATCAAAGATGAAGGAAAAACTTGAAGCAACTGAAATGTGGTTCTACAGAAGGATGCTGCGAATATCATGGATCGAGCATGTGAGCAATGATGAGGTTTTTGAAAGGTTGGAAACGAAAAGGAAATTAATAATGAGCATCAAGAAGAGACAGATGAAGTTCCTGGGACAAGCAATGAGGAAAGAGGGCTTGGAAAATTTGATACTAACAGGCCAGATATAGAGAAAAAGAGACAGGGGAAAGCAGCGGATAACATATTTAAAGGACCTGATCAGGTGGATGACGGAACGAGGGTAGCATGGTGTAACAAGTGAAGGCGTGCTAAGAGCCACCAGGGATAGGGAGACGTGGAAAGCCATTATCGCCTACGTCCTGAAAGGACAGCACATAGAAGAAGAAGAAACTCCCTTAGAGTTAAGGCTTGGGCACCTCACCGTGGGGTAATTGTTAGCAAGGTTGTCTCGCTAAAACGATTACGTTTGAGTAGTGAGATCAGTTCTCACTGGGTGTCCCACACATTCAGCCTTGTGCCACATCTAAGCTGCAGTTAGAAAATCATTTAAAGGCACCTTGACGTGGCGTAATGATTAGTAAGATTGTCTTGCTAGAACAATTACGACTGAGTAGTGAGTTCGATCCTCACTGCGTGCCTCATACATTTGGCCTTAGAAAATCATTATTGGGCACTTCGATGAGGTTTAATGGTTAGCAAAGAACCTATTACAACTGAATCATGAGTTCGATCCTATCCCATACTTTCGGCCTTGTGCCACATCTAAGTGGCGCTCAGAAAATCAGCATCTTAGAGTCAAGACTTTTGACAAGTTTGGAGACTTTTCGGGTTTTGATAGAGATATTGCTATGTTTTTTTTTAGTCAGTGAGAGGGGAAGAGTCGGAAAGAGTATGGCCTTTGTCATCTGACGTGGAGCAAGAGGCAAAGTTACTCATCTGACAAGGATGAAATAACCTGGGGCCTTTTTGATAGCGAGCGCCGACTCTTTGCTTCTCTTTGTTTGAGAATTTTGAGAAATCACGGGATCCAAATGCTTTGCTTTTCTAGAACTACCTTCTAAATATTACAGACAGTTCTATGTCCATCAATGACCTTATTACGCTTTTCCTTGTGGTAGGCATTGCGGTATTGAATACAGTGGGCTCTCGAGGCAGCAGATACTGACCAAAACAAGGGCTGATTGTTCAGGTTTTGCTGGTATCTTTCTGGAATATAAAACTTTCCCTGTCAGAAAGAATCAATTCAGAATAGAGACGATGGGTAAACAACTATTAAAACATAGGATTCTACTGAACATTAAGAGGGGGTCGATTTTCTAAAGTCTTTAAGTAATAAACTGATAATCTCTAGATTTCTTCTCTTCGTGCCATGTCTTTTCAGGGCATGGGATATCATGACTCTCTACAATTTTCTACCCTTTGTGGCTCTTAGTAACATTTGTCGTTGTTTTGCTATCCCTTCACACAAGTTTGTTAGGTATTCAACTCTCTGCGTTATTCGACTCTTTTTGCCTTCAATATGTCCTTTGAGTGTCAAATTCTCCAAGTCCTTTATCATTAATACCAGTCCCTGTCCTGCTTTCCATTTACACAATCTCGTTAAGTAGGTTACTCACTGTTTCCCTCGACTCCACTTGTCTTCAATTTGTCCTGTGAGTGTCAAATTCTCCAAGCCCTTTATCATCAATACCAGTCCCTGTCCTGCCACTCATATTCACAATATCGGTTCACTCCACTCTCATCAGTATTCTCATCTTTCTCTTACCCACTTCCTTACACTCCTTATAACCTGTCACTCTTTCTCATAACTTTCTTCCTTAACCCCCTGCAAAACAGTGGCAGTAAAATGCCTTGCTTAGGGCGATATGATTAAAAAAAAAAAAAGGTTACTTACTGTTGCCTTCTACACCACTTGCTTTCAATATGTCCTGTGAGTGTCAAATTCTCCAAGCCCTTTATCATAAATACCAGTCCCTGTCCTGCCACCCATTTACACAATCTCGTTAAGTAGGTTACTCACTGTTTCCTTTGCCCCTCTTGCCGTCAATATGTCGTGTTTATGTCAAATTATCCAAGCTCTTTATTATCAATCCCAGTTCCCTGTTAGTATTAGTATTCCACACTGGCTCGTATTATCGTTCCTACTAACCAAGTTCTAGGTATTGTATTCTTTCCGTATTTAATATATATTCGTATTTTTCTTATTTGGTTGTGTTTGTGTTATTCTTGCTTGAAAATTTACACAGTTGTACTATAAACGTTTGCGAGTGTTCTTAGCTAGGTTTTGTGTCGAGGTACCCCGATAAATATCGAAAATCGATAATCGAAAAAATCGGGTTATAGAATGAGTGGTCCGATTTTAATCAAATTTGATACACTCATAGACAAAGACATAAGAAACGATATTCAGAAGTTTCAAGGTTGCAGTTCTTACAATAGTGCAGAAAATCGATAATATATATATATATATAAAAGGCAAGATGTTTGTGTATGTGTCTGTTTATCTGCCTGTATGTCTGTATTTTTTCAGCCCTTTTATTTTAATTTTTGCTTCGGGTTTGGCTATCAGTAGGTAAAATTGTAGTTCTCAGTCTCAGCCATGATACCATTTACTCAGAGAACTTATTTAGCCTTCAAAATTCAGTTTACAATCAAAAACCATTTGATATCGATACCAGGAAATCAAAATTTGACTTGCATTCATTCATTTTTCTTTCAGTCTGTGGTTTCGCTTTAATTGGAAACAACTATTGCTTTTTAGTGTTTCGTACCAACGTTCAAAGAGTCTGAGTTCCAGGACCATGGATTAGTTTTAAAGCTTTCATTGCACCCGAGCAATGCCGGGCTATACTGCTAGTTATATATAAATTCGGCACTCTTTAACTTTGGTTGTAATGAAATTGTGTTGTTTTTTAAGACTTTGGTTCATTACTCTAGTTACAAACAACTTTTGTAGGGATCATGGTTGTCCACAAATTCCTATCCCTGTTTTTATATTTATTTAAACAAGCTTGTACTGCAGGCTACTCGCTATTTCTCTCTGTCCCGCTTACTTTCAACATGTTCGCTGCGTCTCAGATTAGCCAAGCCCTCTTTCCTCATTGATATTGGGACACCTCGAGGTGGTGTAATGGCTAGCAAGCTGTTCTCGCTAAAATCATGGCAACTGAGTAGTGAGTTCGCTCCTCACTGGGTGTCCCATAGTTTCGGCCTTGTATCACATCTAAGCTGCGCTTAGAAAATCTCTATTATGCACCCTTGAAATTTCATCAGCCTCTCTCTGATGTGTAAGCATCATTTTTGCTTTAATTTCCCAAGAACTTGTTCGTTGTTCCATTTTCTGTACATGGAGGTCCTGGGTATGACGGTTAACTGCAACCGGCAGCATGGCCTCTGATTAAAAGGTTGTGAGGAACATGGAACGACCTCTTAATTACTGTTGTTCCCAAGCCCATCCTAACCCGGAGTGTTAGGGTCCCAGCTATAGGCAAATAGTTAACCCCCAAACTGGGGTCAAAACACCATGAAAGTATAAAAATGCACTTTTATAGAAATATATATATAAAAGTAGACTTTTATAGAAAAATATGCATTTTTGAATGAAAAAATTATTACTAAGAATACATTTTTAAATACTAAACTCGAAGACATCTTCAGTTTTCTAAAAAAAAACAACAAAAAAACAAATCTGACTAAATCGACCATCTGACTATAACTGAATATTAAAAAATACTTTAAAACCCTAACCTTTTGGCATTAAATAACTCACAGAGGTGTTGATATGCCATTAAAGAAAACTCAAACTCAAACTCAAAACTGTACATGGAATTTTCGGCATCTTTCTGTGCAAACTCATTTCTATTGTTAAAGAAACTTATTAAACTGCGAGGAAATTGCTACCCACGAATTTAATTGAAAAAATAGATTTCAAAACTTGAATCTAAAAAAAAATTCTAAGAACTCAGTAAAATATGTTATCATGTTTCTAACTTGGATAAAGGTGTGACTTTTCAGTCTATATTTCTGAAATGAGGTATTTAAACAACAGTCCGAACAACGTAAATATTGTATATTTACGTTGCTTGGACTGTTGTCCTCATCTTTATTGCCATATTCTCGACGTTTCGAGTATTGTATCTTACTATCTTATTCAGGTATCGATCCGGTCAGCCTACAGGGAATTTCGACTGAACCCTTTATTTAAACTACGGAGGTAGATTGTTCACGTTTCATTGGCTATGTTTAAGGAAATCTTGTTTAGTTCTTATTTTTAGTACTGCTCAGTTATTGGCCGCCCTGTTGCCACTGTGCAGCCCAGGAACTGAACTTACAATTATTATTTAACTAAATTAGAACGCTGATAACCTTCAGGGAATTAAGTGTTGACTTTGAAAGAAAGAAAAGGTAAAATATGGATGTAAGAAGGGAAGGAGAGAAAAAAATTAAAAGTGGATAATGAAGGAAAATAAAAACAAGAAGACGACTAAAACCGTGCAAAAAAAAAAAAAAAAAAAAAAGCAGAAAAAAGGCAAAAACGAATTTATACTAAGGCAAAAGAAAAAACAAGAAAGAAAAAGAGAGAAAAAGAAAAGGTAAATGAAACCTTTATTTTAAAAAAGACAAAAAGTGTTATGTAAAGAAAAATACAAGAGAGAAGAAATACAAAAAAAAGGAAAAAGAAAAAAATCGAGAGAAAACAAACAGTAAAACTCGGAGAAAAAAAATTCTGTCGAAAAATAAAAAGCTAAAAACTAGAGAACTTGGAGTAGATAGACTAAACTATCGCCCGGTTCACACTCCACCCACATCTATTGAACAGGTGTAGAGGCTCATCCCTTGTTCCCTGTTTAGGATGTGGTTTCCAGCCTTCACTTTTCTAATCTTTTCACTTTTCTTTCTTTTTTCAATTAGAGTAGATAGACTAAACTAGCGCCCGGTTCACACTCCACCCACGTCTATTGAACGATTATAGAGGCTCATCCCTTGTTCCCTGTTTAGGATGTGGTTTCCGGCTTTCTCTCTTCTAATCTTTTCACTCTTACGTAGCCCCCTGCACATCAGTGGCGTTACCGCCTTGCTCGGAGTGATAAGGTTAAAAAAAAAGAAAAAAAAACTAAGGAAAATAAAAGAAAGAAGAGGAATGAAACCAAATTTAAAAAATTAAAAGAAAAAGATGGTCAAAAAGAATTTATATTATGGCAAAAAAAGAAAAAAGAAAGAAAAAAGATAAGAACAAAAAAAAGGTAAATTGATTAAGTTATGGACAAAAATACCAGAGATAGATTACAAAAAATAAAAAATAAAAAAAATTGAGAGAAAACAGACGATAAAAAGCCTGAGAAAATAAATAAAAATAAAGTATTAAAAACTAGATTCTGTAAAAAAACCTACAAAACTAAACAGTGGAACTAAAACACGAAAAGAAGAAATTTATACTATGGAATAAATACAGACACAAAAGAAAGCAAAAATGAAAATGAGAAGAGTAAAAAAAGAAAATACTAGCGAGAAATAACAGAAATGAGAAAAAATAGATGAAAAAATAGTTTGAGAGAATAGATTCGGTAAATAGCGCAGAAGATGACGATGATGATGTAAAGCAGGCATCGAAATCGTTAAATAGGCAGAGATAAGAACATTTCTTTGATCATAGATTCTCTCCCCACAGCCCTGCACACCAGACGTCTCTTCTCTGTTCGTTTAACACAGCGGGTTACTTTTGAACAGCTGGGGAAAAAATGACGTCACACAAGGCAATCAGAAGAAAAAAAAAAAGACTATGGATGATTGCGATCTGTGCGCGCATGCGTGTATCTTATGTACTATTAACAAGAAAGTATACATGTATTCTGTGATAGATGAATTTTCGACTAAATTACGCAAAAATGAAAATAACACTGACTTCTCATTTTAACAGATTTACCAAAATTACACAAAAATATCTTGAAATGCTAAAGAGTAAATTTATTAAATAAAATCATCACTAACTCCTCAAAGCACCTGATGTAGGCCTCCGTGTTGAATCTGAAGCTCTGGCAATTAAAAGATGCTAATAAAAGTTGAAAATATTACGGAATAAAATATGGAAAATATTAACAAAACGTAGAACATGTAAATCGTTATATGCAATATGTTTCCTTTGCTTAGAAGAAAAAAATGGTAAATTTTCGTTTTAGGACCCGAAGGCCTTTACTTCTTCAAATCTTTCAAAGACAAATGTATATTCTGTACACAAATCGATAATTGTTTATTGAACAAACCTACCTTTTTTTCATTTTATCGAAAAGAAAAATATGGAACTTCTTGTCGCTGTTTATCTCATCCCGTAACCACGGTTAGAAAATGTTATTCACTGCAGACTGACTTCACGCGGAGATTTCCGATTTTTCGGTTTTTTTTACTTCCATTTTGCGATTAATGCGCGGAAAATGAGTTCCGAAACCCAACAAATCGCGGAGTAATTTCTAAAAAAGGGAGTAAATAGAACGAATTCAGTATCCTACGCCTCAAGTCATTCAGCGGTTAATCAGATATGAGAACGGTGGTAAGGGGTGAGATATAGTCCGATTTATTTCTGGCCGATAACATGAAAAAAAGTACGTTTCTTCTATAAACAATTATCGATTTGTGTTCAGCATATACATTTGCACAGAAATAGGGATGTTTTGGAAAGATTTGAAGGGGTAAAGAGCTTCGGGTCCTAAAACGAAAATTTACCAAAAAAAAATACGTGCAATTAGGTTCCCAAAGCCTGGCTTGTTGAACCAAGCAATATTTACCACCATAGAGTTTTCCATATCTAAAGTTATTTATAAATGGAACTTTGTCTGTGTGTGTGTGTGTCCGTTACCTATAGACGCCGAAACGGCTGAACCGATTCTCTTGAAAATTTACAAAGTTGTAATACAAGCGTCTGCGATTGTTCTTAGCTAGTGTTCTTAGTGTCGAGGTACCCCCGATAAATATCGAAAATCGATAATCGAAAAAATCGGGTTATAGAAGGAGTGGTCTGATTTTAATCAAATTTGATACACTCATAGACAAATACATAAGAAACGATATTCAGAAGTTTCAAGGTTGCAGTTCTTACAATAGTGCAGAAAATCGATAATATATATATATATATATATATATATATATAAGGCAAAATGTGTGTGTGTGTGTGTGTGTGTGTGTGTGTGTGTGTGTGTGTTTGTTTATCTGCCTGTATGTCTGTATTTTTTCAGCCCTTTTATTTTAGTTTTTGCTTCGGGTTTAGCTCTAAGTAGGTATAATTGTAGTTCTCAGTCTCAGCCATGATACCATTTTCTCAGAGGACTTATTTAGCCTTCAAAATTCAGTTTATAATGAAAAAAACTTATTTGATATCGATACCTGAAAATCAAAATTGGACTTACATCCATTCATTTTTCTTTCAGTCTACGGTTTCGCTTTAACTGGAAACAACTATTGCTCTTTAGTCTTTCGTGTCAACGTCTAAAGAGTCTGAGCTCCAGGACCCTGGATTAGTTTTAAAGCTTTCATTACACCCGAGCAACGCCGGGCTATACTGCTAGTAATTAAATATATCAGAAATTATTTCAACTGCAGAATGACGTACTGCGCATTTGAACGAATTTTGGCAGATTTTGGGTCGATTCTTTTTTTTTTTTTTTCCAACCACTTTCCAACTTTTGTGTGTACATGTGTGTTTATGCTCACTAGACATGCATTATTGTAATACGTTCTGTAATGTAATCACTTTCCATTATGCTAATCATTGAAGAATTTTGCATCATGTATAAATCATATTTATCTCAAAAATTAATTTAAAAAAACATACAAAATTTGTTTATCAAATTATATTGGTCATATTCTGTGAAAATTAGAATCACTAGCTAATCATTACATTCAAATATCTGGATTTTTTTTGTTTATTTGTGAGTGTGTGAGTGAATGCCATCCTAAATCCTAAGCAAAGATTGTGATGCTAACTGATAAAGAGATTATAATAATAAATAATAATAATTCTAATACAATGCCATTATTTATTTAATGCAAGCTTTCCTAAAAATGCATGAGGCTCCTTGGTGTTAACAGCAAAATTAAAAATGCACTATATATATATATATATATATATATATATATATATATATATATATGTGAGTAATTAAAAGCCAGGGTTGACTGCTTCGGCTACCTGAACAGTGTGAACAGGCATGTTATCTTGGAATTAAAGCACACCTGTCCTCAACTTCCCTCTGCATTTCGACTTGATTGCTTCCTTCAGTTGTTTTAACCCTGTTGCATACTATTGATCATTAATAACTTTTTCTTTTGTTCAGGTAGTCTATCATGATTAAGTCTTCAGAATCCAAAATGAAACAAAAGCCATTATCTTACCATCCGGCGCTGTCTGCTTTAACTTCTTCGGGGAAGGAGAACCAGAGTGTTTCCACTGTTTGCTTTGATTCTTTGATTCAGGTCCGAAATTGAATCCAGGTTTCATTTTGAGTTTCTAATCAGCGGTAAAAATTCTTACGTCCAGCATGAAAGCGAATCAGAAATATACCGAAAATGTCAACACTTTCAGCTTCTGTTCTGGTATCAGCATTCTTGGAACCAAACAGCTTGCTCATTCAAAAGATTTCAATTAAAATAGTATTGACCGAACCAGAACTAACGCCTATGGACTTAGCTATCTGGTGGCTGTCTTTCATCCAAAACCATATGGTGAATGGCATCAACTTGTTCATCAATGGTTGAGGTTTTTAGACGACCTGACCGGGATGGTTGGGGGGGGGGTCATCTTCTGCGCCGCACTTGCCTTGCTTGAATTCCGCAACACTTTTTCACAGTTGCATAGAAAGAGGAGTCCTCAGCAACTGTCTGTACCATGGCCTCATGGATATCATTTGTTTTTATAACTGCTCGAGCCTCAGTCTTGTTCATTTTTAGATTTGTCGTGCACTTCTCAGATTTGTATGAGCCTCAGAATCAGTGCCATTTTTTTGTTTCTAACGAAATTTTCTCATTTCTTGACTATTACAAAACGTTCACGTCTCACTGGGCATTTTAAGCTTGCATCATTGTGCTTAACTAAACTAAGTTAAAAATATTTCTAATAGTGTTCACCTAATTCAAATCTTATGAGTCGCTCAAAGTAAAGAGTTACTGAATGGGGCATATGTTATGAAGAAGTGAGGAGTGAGAATTTATATGGTTATGGAGGATATGCAACAGTTGTTACTTGTAAAGATTGTCGCAATCGAGAAAGCATCCTCTCGTGAGTATGTATCACAAAACTTTAAATCCTTAACAAAAAATGTCTTCGTTACAATTGCAATATGAAAAGAACGAAGCTGGTTCGATTCCGTGGGCATAAAATAGCGGGTCTTACCAGTAAAAGCCTGAATTAGTGAAACTAAGGAATAGAGCTTGTTCAAATAATTGTCATATAAATCACAATACACAGAAAGAGACTGCAGGGTGGAAAATAGAAGGCTGCATAAACGAAATGAAAAGAGTCAGTTACTTGAGTGCCATACGTGATACACGCTTGGGCGATCATGTCTCGAAAGAGACATGACTGACTGGGCAGAAGATTATCCCACAGTAGGTTGCCATTGCTTTCTACGGTAGGCTGGTTGCCGACTAAGGCTATAGAACCCAATCTGTCCGGCTATTTAACCCATAACTTGAAGGAATAGACAGATTAATACCTTTCCCAAGGGTATTTGCGCGTAAGTGAATACAATGGATTCAGCTGAAATTCGAACGCGGCTCCCCGGTTTCTCGTTCCGAGCCGATATCCACTGTACCACAACGCACGTTCGATTCCTTGGGCGTAACATAGCGGGTCTTACCTGTAAAAGCCTGAATTAGTGAAACTAAGGAATAGAGCTCGTCCAAATAATTGTCATATAAATCACAATACGCAGAAAGAGACTGCAGGGTGGAAAATAGAAGGTTGCATAAACGAAATGAAACGAGACCAAAGTTAAAAATTGAAGGTCTCCAGCAAGTGTTCTTTCACCGGACCGCAACAAATATCCAGATCAACTAGTGGACCGTGAATAGATTGCAAATGATTTTAATATGAAAATGCATAAGAAGTGATTTTAATATCGGAATTAATTGCAAATCTTTTGAATATATAAATAAATTGCAAATGATTTTACTATATGAATAAATTGTGAACGATTTTAATATAAAAATGCATTAGAAGTGATTTTAATATAGAAACACATTGTAAACCTTTTGACTATAAAAATAAATTGCAAATGATTTTAATATGGAAATGCATAAGAAGTGATTTTAATATACGAATTAATTGCAAATCTTTTGAATATATAAATAAACTGCAAATGATTTTACTATATGAATAAATTCTGTATGATTTTACTATATTGTGAATGATTTTAATATAGAAATGCATCAGAAGTGATTTAATATAGAAATTCATAGTAAACCTTTTGACAATATGAATAAATTGCAAATAATTTTAATATGGAAATGCATAAGAAGTGATTTTAATATAAGAATTCATTTCAAACCTTTCGACTATATAAATAAATTGCAAATGATTTTAATATGGAAATGTATAAGAAGTGATTTTAATATAAGAATTCATTGCAAATCTTTTGAATATAAAATAAATTGCAAATGATTTTACTATATGAATAAATTGTGAAAGATTTTATTATAGACATGAATAAGAATTGATTTTAATATAGCAATTCATTGTAAAACTTTTGACTATATAAATAAATTGCAAATGAATTCAATATGAAAATTCATAAGTGATTTTAATATAAGAATTAATTGCAAATCTTTTGAATATATAAACAAATTATAAATGATTTTAATATGGAAATGAATAAAAAGTGATTTTAATATAAGAATTCATTGCAAACATTTTGACTATATAAATAAATTTCAAATGATTTTAATATGGAAATGCATAAGAGATTTTAATATAAAAAATTATTGCAAACCTTTTGACTATATAAATACATTGCAAATGATTTTAATACAGAAATGCATAAGAAGTGATTTTAATATAGGAATTCATTGGAAATCTTTTGATGATATAAATAAATTGCAAATGATTTTACTATATAAATTAATTGCAAATAATTTTACTATAGAAATAAATTTCAAATGATTTTAATATGGAAATGCATAAGAAGTGATTTTAATATAGGAAATCATTGCAAACTTTTTGACTATGTAAATAAATTGCAAATAATTTTACTATAGAAATAAATTGCAAATAATTTTACTATAGAAATGCATTGCAAATAAAATTCCTATAGAATTCATTGCAAATCATTTTACTATAGGAATGCATTACAAATCATTTCGAAATAGGAATAATTTGCAATGATTTTACAAATAATTCGATTGTCACTAGACATGTCATACTTGTATTTTTATAAGCTAATATCGAAAATGTCGATAATAAAAAGGTCTTTGTGATGAGACAAATAAATACTCTACGACAGACACTCAATATAAATGCTACTGTGCCTAGTCTCTAGGAATTTAAGAGCAGTACTAGACCGGCGACAAGGTCCCACCAATTTTCAATTTTGCTGACTAGATGTAACCGTAAGTTCTATGCTAAAAGTTTCTTTTCTCGCACTTCTCGCATGTGTGAATCCCTTTTGGCGCCTTACTTTCTAGCCAATTTTAATCTGCAAGAATTTAAATGCAATGTCAATCACTATCTACTGTCTACTTGATTATTCATTTTTCTTTCTGTACACTAATATTGATTTAATGTATTTACTGCATTGCTGGATGTGATACTGATTAAAAAATTATTATAGTAAAGTTACTTACAATGCTTTCCTATAGTAAAATGCATTCCTATTGTAAAATCGTTTGCAATGCATTTTTATAGTAAAATCATTCGCGATGTTTTTCTATTTTAAGATCAATTTCAATTTATTCCTATAGTAAAATCACCTCTAGTGTATTCCTAGAGTAAAGTTATTAGCAATTTATTACTATATTAATATCATTTGCAATGCATTCATATTGTAGAATCATTTGCCAGGCATTCCAATAGTAAAATAATTTGCAATTTATTCACATTGTAAAATCATTAGCAATGAATTTTTATTGTATAATCATTTTCAATTTATTTCTATAGTAACATCATTTGCAATGCATTTCTATTGTAAAATCATTTGCTATGCATTTTCATAGTAAAATCATTTGCAATTTTTTCCTATGGTAAAATCATTTGCAATTTATTTCTATTAAAAAAACTAATTTGAAATGAAATCCTGTAGTAAAATCATTTTCAGTTTATTCCTATAGGAACAGTATTTGAAATGCATTCCTATAGTAAGAGCATTTGTAATGTATTCATACTTTAAAATAATTTGCAATGAATTACTATAGTAAAATCTTTTGCAATGCATCCTTATTGTAAAAGCATTTCCGATGTATTCTTATATTAAAATTACCTTAAAATAATTCTTATAGTAAAATCATCTGCAATTTATTTCTGTAGTACAATCATTTACAATGCATGCCTATAGTAAAATCATTTGCAATTTATTTCTACATTAAAATTATTTGCAATGAATTCCTATATTAAAAATATTTGTAATTTATTCTTATAGTAAAATCATTTGCAATGCATTCCTTTTGTAAAATCATTTGCAATTTATTCATATTGTAAAATTATTTGCAATAGTAAAATCGTTTGTAAATTATTTATATTATAAAATCATTTGTAATTTATTCCAGTGGTAAACTCATTTTAAATGTATTCCTATATCAACAATCACTTTCAATGAATTCCTATCGGAAAATCACTTGTAGTTTATTTCTATAGTACAATATTTACAATGCATTCTTACGGTAAAATCGTTTGCAATGAATTTTAATGTTAAAGTCACTTGCAATTTATTACTATAGAAATATTTTGCAATGCCTTACTATAGTAAAATCATTTGCAATTTATTCCAATAGTAAAATCATTTGTAATTTATGCCTATTGTAAATTCATTTGCAATCCATTCCCATAGTAAAATCATTGCAAATTATTCCTATTTCAAAATCATTTGCAATGCATTCCTACAGTAAAAGTATTTGCTATGAATTCTATAGGAAATTTTATTGCAATGCATTTCTATAGTAAAATTATTTGCAATTTATTCATATGGTAAAATCATTTGCAATTTATCTATATACTTAAATAATTTTCAATGAATTGCTGTATTAAAATCATTTTCTATGCTTTTCTTTATTAAAATCATTTGCAATTTATTCATATAGTAAAATCATTTGCAATTCATTTATATAGTAAAATCATTTGCAATTTATTCATATAGTCAAAAGATTTGCAATACATTCCTATAAAATCATTTGCTATGAATTATATAGGAAATTTATTTGCAATGCATTTCTATAGTAAAATTATTTGCAATTTATTTATATGGTAAAATTATTTGCAATTTATCTATATACTCAAATCATTTGCAACGAATTGCTATATTAAAATCACTTTCTATACATTTCTTTATTAAACTCATTTGCAATTTATTCATATATTCAAAAGATTTGCAATGAATTTCTATATTGAAATCTCTTCTTATGCATTTCCATACCAAAATAATTTGCAATTTTTTATATATTCAAAAGACTTGCAATGAATTCCTATATTAAAATCACTTTTTATTCATTTCCATTTTAAAATCATTGGTAATTTATTTATATAGTAATATTATTTGCAATTTATTTATATAGTAAAATCATTTGCAATTTATTTATATATTCAAAAGACTTGCAATGAATTCTTATATTAAAATCACTTTTTATGCATTTCCATATTAAAATCATTTGCAATTTATTTATATAGTAAAATCATTTGCAATTTATTTATATAGTCAAATCATTTGCAATTTATATATATATTCAAAAGATTTGCAATTAATTCCTATATTAAAATCACTTCTTATGCATTTCCATATTAAAATCATTTGCAATTTATTTATATAGTAAAACTAGCAGTATAGTTGCTCGGGCGTAATGAAAGCTTTAAAACTAATCCATGGTCCTGGAGTTCAGACTCTTTGGACGTTGGCACGAAACACTAAAAAACAATTGTTGTTTTCAGTTAAAGCGAAACCGTAGACTGAAAGAAAAATGAATGGATGTAAGTCAAACTTTGATTTTCTGGTATCGATATCAAATAATTTTTTTCGTCGTAAACTGAATTTTGAAGGCTAAATAAGTCCCCTGAGTAAATGGTATCATGGCTGAGACTGAGAACTACTACTTAGACCCAAACCCGAAGCAAAAACTAAAATAAAAGGGCTGAAAAAAATATAGACATACAGACAGATAAACAGACACACACACAAACATCTTGCCTTATATATGTATATATATATATATATATATATATATATATATATATATATATATATATGTATTATCGATTTTCCTCACTATTGTAAGAACTGCAACATTGAAACTTCTGAATATCGTTTTTATGTCTTTGTCTATGAGTGTATGAAATTTTATTAAAATCGGACTACTTCTATAACCCAATTTTTTCGATTATCGATTTTCGATATTTATCGGGGGTACGTCGACACAAAACCTAGCTAAGAACACTCGCAGACGCTTATAGTATAACTGTGTTAATCTTCAAGAAAATCGGTTCAGCCGTTTCGGAGTCTATAGGTAACGGACACACACAGACACACGCACACACAGACAAAGTTCCATTTATAAATAAGTTTAGATTAGATTATTTGCAGTTTATTTATATAGTAATATCAATTGCAATTTATTTATATATAGTAGTTGCAATGCATTCCTATAGTAAATTCATTTGTAATTTATTCCTATAGAGAATTAATTCCCAACGCATTCCTAGAGTACAATCATGTTTAACACATTTCTGAATTTAAGAGCTACGAGACTGGTGTCGATATCTTATCAGTTAAGCTGGCTAGAGGCAACCGCAATTTCTATGGTAACAGTTTATTTTTTTCACCCTTTTCACTTGCGGAACTCACTTCCGGCTCCTAGCTTTTCAGCCAACTTTAATCAGCAAAAATTTAAATGCAATATTATCTACTATCCTCCTGTTTATACTTCTTTTGTTCTCATTCGAAAATATATTGGTAATAGTCTCCGATTCAACATAGAGGCCCACATCAACTGCCTTGAGGAGGTAATGCTGCCCTAGATCAAGTGGGTTGTTGCTGTAAGACCCTATGTCTGGCAACAGGACTCTGCACCATACCACTCAAGCAGGAAAATCCAGTCAAGCAATTTCTGCGATCACTTCACTCCTTACATCTAGCCAGCTAATTTTCCAAATACCCCTTGTGGGGTGGAGTTGATCGAGAGACCAACAAAACTCTTTGTAACACCAAAAATGAACTGAAGAATAGGATTATAACAGAAACTTAAACAAGGAGACCACACAGAAGAGATGTAGGAGATTCCGAAGTCGTCTGGAGGCTGTGGTTAAAGCTAATAACAATATTATTGATTAGATATTGCATTTTAGAATTTCAAGACATTTTCTGTAATATTACTAAATCCGTTGAAATGAGATGTCAGGGTTATTTTAATTTTTGGGCCTTTTAGACAACAGTTTGTCCAAGGCACTATGTACATCTTTTGAAATCAGATGTCCGTATTATTTACACTTTTACTGCATTTAAACGACAATTTTTCCATCGCACATGTACATTTTTAAAAAAATAAGATGTCAGTATTATTTACACTTTTACTGCATTTAGACGACAATTTGTCCATCGCACCATGTACATCTTTTGAAATAAGACGTCAGTATTATTTTCACTTTTACTGAATTTAGACGACAATTTGTCCATCGCACCATGTACATATTTTGAAATAAGACGTCAGTATTATTTTCACGTTTACTGAATTTAGACGACAATTTGTCTATCGCACCATGTACATCTTTTGAAATCAGATGTCATTATTATTGTGACTTTTACTGCATTTAAACGACAATTCTTCCATCGCATCATGTACATCTGCTGAAATGAGATGTCAGTGTCATTCTTCCTTTTTGCGTGATTCAGACGACAATTTATATATCGCACACAGGTTGTGTATCATCAACTATGTGTTCATTTGTGACCGCCTTGGAAATGTATTGGAATTGTGTTGAGTTAGCATTTTCGGTTCATTTCCTTCTTTCCATCTATCGTACGTGACGACGTCATGTCATTCTTCGGCTTTCTCCCTTTTTTCTAGAATCCGTGTTCATTCAGCAATTTTGCTTCAGGGAACAACTGTTCTCAGCTGAAAATGCGTATCCATTGAAAAAGTATAAAACTTCTAAGAAGTATTGATACGGCAAGCTCATCAATAATCCTGATATCTTTGATTGAAACATATTAGGAGGTCTTTCAGTGGGCCTTTGAAATATTGCGTCTTGCATATCTCAACCAACCCCGTCACCTGCCACAGTTTTCTTTTTAAATACAGCGAGCAACATCGATAAGAAGGGAAAAACGCCAGACTCTCTACTGCTCAATTGATATATAATGATCTGTTAGAATATATCTATCGATATCAGTCTGTTCATTATCTAACTACGGGTCTCAGGCTGTTCATATCTATCTATCTATCTATCTATCTATCTATCTATCTATCTATCTATCTATCTATCTAATTCTGTTCATATCTATCTATCTATCTATCTATCTATCTATCTATCTATCTATCTAATTCTGTTCATATCTATCTATCTATCTATCTATCTATCTATCTATCTATCTATCTAATTCTATTCATATCTATCTACCTAGCGAGCTAGCTAGCTAGCTAATTCTGTTCATATCTATCTATCTATCTATCTATCTATCTATCTATCTATCTATCTATCAATTCTGTTCATATCTATCTATCTATTTATCTATCTATCTATCTATCTATCTATCTATCTATCTATCTATCTAATTCTGTTCATATCTATCTATCTATCTATCTATCTATCTATCTATCTATCTATCTGCATGCCTGTTCATGGTCAATCTATGTAAGTTCGTTAATTGTCTATATATATATCTCTTCATGGTCTATTTATCTCTATCTACATATATATATGCGTGACTCTTCAGAAATGAATTGACTTCTCTCGGTGACTGGCGTTTGTATACACTGCTTACATCCAAGACTTTAAAGTTTCCCTTCTCTGACCCATGCGCCGATGGCTTAGGGAGTAGAGTCTCCGACTGACACCAAATCGATCGAGTGGATATGTCTAGAAGCAAGTGGATATGTCTAGCCACACTGATGAGCTGTGATACAGCGAAACGGGCTTGTATATATATATATATATATATAATATATATATCTACTTGTGTATCAGTCGAATTTCGATCCCGGCTTGAAGCAAACCGTTCATCTAGCTGCACTGAAGAGCTGTGATACAGCGAAACAGGATTTTCTGCAGATAACACACACACACACACACACACACACACACACACACACATATATATATATATAATTTATAACATAAATATGTTATAATATCACTACAAATGTAGCCATTTTGTTTCGACATTATCTGTGTCTTATCAAGTGATGAAGTTTACTTCAAGTTGGAGCGTTTTAAAAGGTAACATTTAAAAGTCTACCTGCTTAGTTTTTTTTTAATGAGCGTTTCACCCCGAGCAAGGCATGTCACTGCCACTACTGCGCAGGGGGCTACATAGAGTGGAGAAAGGATGATTAAATATAGGAAATGTCAGAATGTGGGTGATAGGCGGGTAAGGATACCGAGAATTAGGGTTGGGTAGATGAGTGTGTTCTGAGAATAATTGGGAGTTAGTGTGATAGGAGGTGTCTATTGACCCTACATTTAAACACCTGGAGATTGTAGGTGTCGGGAAAGCAAACTTGTGGAAGGGAGTTCCACAGGCGGGAAGCGCGAGAAAAGAAGCTGTGGGAGTATAATTTACGGTTGCATCTTATCTGTTTAACTGTAAAAGGGTGGGACCTAGTTGCTAATCTAGTATCTCGTGTAAATTCCTGCTTAGGCGGCACCATTGCTCTAAGTTCATCGGAGCAGAAGCCATGAAAGTACTTGTAGAAGAGGCACAGGGAAGCCACATCACGCCGGTGAGAGAGTGGTTGCAGCCGGTCTGCCAAGTCAGTATCAACCACGTTACAGATCCTCCTTTGTATTTTGTCAAGAAGCCCAAGGAGAGCAGCAGGGGCACCCGACCAGATATGGCAGCAATATTCAATACACAGGCGGGTGGTAGATTTGTATATGTGCAGAATAGATTCAGGTGGGAAAAACTTCCGGGCCCTGCACAGGGAGCCGACTTTCATAGCGGCAGATTTGGCAATGGATTCGATATAGTCATTCCATTTGAGGTGTGCCGAAAGTGTAAGGCCAAGGAGGCGTAGTATTTTACTCTCTGGGAGGCTAGCCTGTCCCATGCTAATGCAACAATGCCACACTGATTAAGGGGATTTGAATAGTCTTAAATCTTTTAAAACCCTCCAACTTGAAAAAACTTCATCAATTGATAAGACACAGATAGCGTTGAAACAAAATGAATACTTTTGAAGTGATATTGTAATATATTTATGTTATAAATTCTAAATAAATATTATTCACTCTACTTTGTACTGAGGAGTTTTTAAAAATAGTGTTTCTTTGGATACGGAATTTTATTCTATCCATACCTACCCTATACTTGTATGTATATATATATAACATCGTCTAAATATGCGTTCAGTTTTCGTTTCAATATTTTAGATTATCCTCTTCGTCTTTACAAGTCTGCCATTCTTTCCTCTCTCTCTCTCTCTCTCTCTCTCTCTCTCTCTATATATATATATATATATATATATATATATACTACCGACCATAAGTTTGGGACCACCCAAATTTTTAGCAGAATCAAATTCGCCGACTTTGTATTCTTTTGTTATTCTTATGCAAATGTCAAGTAAAAAAAAGTATTCTTTTCAACTTTAAATTAAACATTTACTCAGTTTGCTACTTGACTCTTCTTATTGTGATCACGTTTTTGCCGAAAATTCAGATTTATTTAGATATTATAATTACGGTATAATTTATTTTTGTAAACCATATTACTACGGTAGAAATGGCAAGGAAGAAACAGATTAGCATTGAAAAAAGAGCTCAGGTTGAAATGCTTTCGAAGGAAGGATATTCTGAACGTGTAATCGCTAAAAAATTAAGCCTATCAAAAAATGGCGTGAATTATTGCCTTCAACGACTTCGTGAAACTGAGTTAAATATTGACAGAAAAAGATCTGGTAGGCCCAGAATAACATCTATTGTATAGGACAGGCACTTGATCATATCATTTTTGACTTAAGATAAATAGTATCACAGTTCAATTATTTCCATTAGTTTTGTCTTGTAGAAGAGTTAAATTTCTGTCTTCGAGACATTCAAATCGTAACGGTTGACCAGCGAACGAATGCCGCATAACTCGACTATATTCTGTAAAAAATGGTTTAATTTCTATTTTTTCTTCAGAAATTTAATTAAATCAACTTTACAGTGTTAGCTGCTTGTGGTAAGTCAACCGGGATTCAGTCCATTTTTCAGTCTGTTTTTCTGTAATTTTTGGAAATGTTTTTTTTTCTTTTGTTCTTTGTTCGTCTTTAATCTTTTTTTTTTGTCAGTTTGTGGAAATTATTTTGCAATTCATGGTTATTTTTGACTTATACTAAGTTAAAACTTTGTAAACCTCTGTCACTTTTTTTTCTCTTCCTTTTTTTATTTTTATTTTAATTAGAGTAGATCGTTCCTACTATCGCCCGGTCTCACACTCTACCCGCTTCTTTTGAATGAGTTTAGAGGTGATCGCCTTGTTTCTTGTTTAGGAAGGGGTTCCAGGTTCATCCCCCTTCTCCGGTCTTAGTGGTAGTTCATCTGGAAGCTCTTTGCAGTTATGGAGTATGGTGGCAACGTCTTTACATTCTGAGGGTACCGGGTTGGCAGTTTCCTGGTTGCTCCTTCCGACTGGTAGTTAGGAGCCCGAACTCTTGCGTAGCGTCTTGAGTGGCTGCGCTGATCAACAGTTGAATAATACCGGGGTTCTTGTAGTGCCATATCGCGCATGGACGGGCGTCCCTGCATGAACGTTCGGTGGGCAACTCCGAAGCCACATTATGTTGTAGGCCGCGCCAGTCTCCATCCTTCACAAGTTGCAAATGATTGACCGACTGATTCTATTCTAAGACCTCTCCTTAACTGAATCACTATGGAAAAAAGCAAACATAAAAGCAAAACTAAACCAGCTCATTTGAAAACGCCCAAACCTGTCTGCATCTCTTTCACTAACATACGCGGCATCCGCACCAACTTCCTCAGCGTATATTCATTCCTCCATAATAACTCACCTGATATATTAGCCCTATGTGAAACTAATCTTAACCCTTCTATCCACTCATCTGAGTTCTACGTTTCTGGCTACCTTCCCCTCTTCAGGAAGGACTCCAATGTTCATATGCATGGGCTTGGTGTCTATGTAAGCGAACACCTTCCCTTAGCTAGGGTGTCATCTTTTGAATTCCCAGATCATTCTTTCATGTGCTTCTGCCTCTCACTTCTTAGCTCGATTAGCTATCTCTTCTCTACCGCTCTCCTTCCTCCCCTGACTGTTCGTTATTTGACATCATTTCTGACAATATCGACAAAGCCATTTCTTCCCATCCCTCTGCCCATGTATTCGTGTTTGGTGACTTTAACGCCCACCACTCCAAGTGGCTGAAAAACGCTGACACCGACTCTGCTGGTGTCCACACCATGAACTTTTCAATCACCCAATCCCTTACTCAAGTAGTAGACTTCCCCACGCGTTTCTCCGACAACCCTAACGGAAGGGACTCACTTCTAGAACTCTGCTTCACTTCCATCCCAAACTCTTGCACTACCAGACAACTCTGCCCACTCGGAAACTCTGACCACACTGTAGTATCCGTCAATATTTCACTCCACTCCCGCCCGACCCATGATACCCAGACAAGTAGAATATCCTACTGCTATCAAAGAGCAGACTGGGATTCGTTCCGAGACTTCCTCTGTGACATTCCTTGGAACAACGTTTTTAGTCTTCCCATCGAAGAATGTGCATCCGAGCTCTCCTCCTGGGCTAAGGCTGGCATCGATGCCTTCATCCCTGCTAGGAAATTCCAGCTTAAATCTCATTCGTCTCCATGGTTCTCACCCGCTTGCTCGGCTGCCATTGCCCACCGGAATCATTTATTCCGACTCTACCGTAACTACGCGTCGGACCAAAACAGGCGCCTTTTCACTTGAGCTCGTAATAAGTGTAAAAGGAAGCTAAGATGTTGTTTGCTGCCAGAATGAAGCAACGCATAGCATGCTCTAAATTCGGCGCTAAAGACTACTGGTGACTCTGTAAAAGAGTACTTAACAAGAGCAAGTCCACAATACCCCCGCTAATCAACAAATTTGAGGTCCTCACCTCCCCAGCAGATAAGGCTGAATGCTTTGCCCGCAGATTCTCGAACAATTCGAGTCTGGACTCATCTGGAGTTATTACACCCGACTTCTCACCTAGAACCGAGGCACAACTGAATGATGTCCACATTACACCTTCGATTGTCTCTAAGATAATCTTAAAATTTGACCCTCACAAAGCGAGCGGTGGGGACGGAATCCCAACCATAGTCTTAAAGAAATGTGCCCCTGAACTCTCCTCTGTCCTTTCTAAGCTCTACAAACTCTGCCTATCTGCTTCCTGCTTTCCTGCCTGCTGGAAATCTTCCTCTGCAATTCCTATATTTAAAAACACTGGAGAACCCTCGGACCCTGCAAATTACCGCCCTATCAGCCTTCTTCCGATCTTTGGCAAAGTGTTCGAAGCCATTATCAACGCCGAGGTGGTTCAGCATCTCACAGCACACAGGCTCCTCTCGGACAAGCAATATGGTTTCCGCTTCACCAGGTCTACTGCTGATATGCTAACGACCATCACCGAGTACATATACCAGGCACTCGACAGGAATGGCGAAGCCCGAACCGTTGTATTGGATATATCTAAGGCGTTCGACAGAGTTTGGCATGCTGGCCTTCTATGTAAACTGCGGAGCTATGGTATAACTGGACATTTGTTTGAACTAATCCAGTCATTCCTCTTTAACCGCACAATGAAGGTGGTATTAAACGGACATGCCTCCCAGAACTACCATACAAACGCAGGTGTCCCCCAAGGCTCCATCTTAGGTCCTACACTCTTCCTGATATACATTAATGATCTCCCTGATTCCATAAGAGCCCAAATAGGTTTGTACGCCGATGACACCACAGTTTACTCTCGCCTCCTACAAAAATCTGGTGTAGGCGTCAAAGCTAACCTCGCAGCCGAGATTGAAAAAGACCTCCAATCCATATTGGACTGGGGCAAGAAATGGCTAGAAAAGTTTAATGCTTCTAAAACGAAGCTACTCTCAATTAACCATCATCGACAATCTCACCTACCTCCCATTAGCATGGACCAGGCTTGCCTCTCAGAGAGTAAAACACTACGCCTCCTTGGTCTCACACTTTCAGCGGACCTCAAATGGAATGACTATATCGAATCCATTGCTAAATCCGCTGCTATGAAAGTCTGTTCTCTGTGTAGGGCCCGGAAGTTTTTTCCGTCTAAATCTATCCTGCACATATATAAATCTACCATCCGCCCGTGCATTGAATACTGCTGCCATATCTGGTCAGGTGCCCCTGCTATTCTCCTCGGGCTTCTCGATAAGGTTCAGAGGAGGGTCTGTAATGTGATAGATACCGACTTGGTAGACCGCCTGCGGTCTCTCTCCCACCGGCGTGACGTGGCTTCCCTGTGTCTCTTCTATAAATACTTTCACGGCTTCTGCTACGATGAACTTAGATCACTGGTGCCCCCTAAATATGAATTTGAACGAGATACTAGATTAGCAACTAGATCCCACCCTTTTACAGTGAAACCGATAAAATGCAACCGCAACTTCTACTCCAACAGTTTCTTTCCTCGCACTTCCCGACTGTGGGATTCCCTTCCACACGATTGCTTCCCCGACGGCTACAATCTCCAGGAGTTTAAATGTAAGGTCAATAGACACCTCCTAACACACTAACCTGCCCCCATTTTATCAAGCACTCTTCCCTTTTACCCAACCCTCATCCTCGGTATCCTTACTCATCTGTCACCTTCCTCCTGACATTCCCTATGTCTAACCACTCCTTCTCTTTACCTTCCCCTATGTAGCACCATGCGCAATAGTGGCAGTGGAATGCCTTGCTTGGGGTGAGATGATTAAAAAAATATCTAGCAAGAGGAATAGAAGAAAAACCGCCCCGGAATTAACAATTGAAATGAATTCTGCTCGGCAACATCCAGTATCTGTTACTACTGTTAAGAGAGGACTTCATCCTGCTGGGCTTAAAGTCTGTGTAGCAGTTAAGAAACCACTATTAAAGAAGGAGAATAAGGAATGAAATTGATCGCACAGTTCGAAATGAACTTCGTAAAAATGAACAAATGTTGTTTAAATGCTTGCAGGATGCTTGGAAATCACTTTCACCAACTTATAAATTATTAGAAAGAATGCCAAGTATTTGCTCTGCAGTAATAAAGGCTCGTGGTGGTTCCTTTGATAAAAAGAAAATATGAATTAACTTTAATTAAATTTGAAATTACTCTAGGTTAAGTTTGGTTTTAATTATTGTACAATTGTGAGTAACAATGAAATATATCTATAAGGCATAAAATTTGTTATTTCTTTCTCTTAGAGAATACATCTAAGTGGTCCCAAATTTATCGTCGGTCGTATATATATATATATATATATATATATATATATATATGGGAGAATGACAGACGGATGTATATAAGAGAGAATGGTAGACCTGTAAAGGTTCGTAATATATATATATATATATATATATATATATATATATATATATATATATACTTATTAATAAATGGAACTTTGTGTGTGTGTGTGTCTGAATATCGTTTCTTGTGTCTTTGTCTATGAGTGTATCAAATTTGATTAAAATCGGACCACTCCTTCTATAACCCGATGTTTTCGATTGTCTATTTCTGATATTTATCGGGGGCACATTGACACAAAACCTAGCTAAGAACACTCGCAGACGCTTATAGTACAACTGTGTAAATTTTCAAGACACACACACACAGATAAATTTTCATTTATAAATAAGTTTAGATTAGATAGATTAGATTTGATATTCCAGGTAAGAAATGTGTTCTTCGTGTTGTTTTTTAATTTCCAATAATATATGGATAAAGCAGTACTTTTGTTGTATTTATTATTCCTAAAGACAATATGTGGTTGTTAAATCTTATCTTCTACCTGTTAAAAGTACTGTTCTTGGGCGAGACGGTAAACTGCATCCGGCAGCAAGGCCTCTGATTGGAAGGTTGTGGGGAGTATGGAACCACCTCTTAATTGCAGTTGTTCTCAGGTCCACTCTGACCCGGAGTGTTAGCACCTGTTAGGGTCCCAGCTATGGGCAAATAGTTAACCCCCAAACTGGAGTCAAAACACTATGAAAGCATAAAAATAGATTTTTATAGAAATATATGCATAAAAATAGACTTTTGTAGAAAAATATACATTTTTGAAGAAAGATTATTGCCATAACACATTTTTTTAATACAAAAAGGTACCTAAAATAAAAAAGAATAAAAACCAAAATTTTTTTATTAAAATCAGACTAAATCAACCTTCTCACTATAACTAAACATTAAAAAATAGGTTAAAACCTTACCTTTTTGGCATTAAATAACCCACAGAGGTTGATATGCCGTTAAACAAAACTCAAAGTTAGAAGTGCTTCCAAAGTAAAATTTTAACATCCATTTTCATCCGAATGAATTCGAGATCTATCTATCTATCTATCTATCTATCTATCTATCTATCTATCTATCTATCTATCTGTTTTTAACACAGCTATAACTAACTTTAACATTGGTTTTGTTGATGTCTGCTTAGATAATTGCTGTAGCCTGGTATTGAAATCACAACTCTAGAATAATTTTGCTAAAGGAGGTAGGCAGAAATAAGCAGAAATCATGTAAACGTAACATTATTTGGTTCAACCCACCCTTCAGTCATAACGTCCAAACTAACATTAGTAAACTATTCTTTAACTTAATTCATAAATATTTCTAAAAATACTTCAACAAGAAAAATGTCAAACTTAGTTATAGTGGCGTTAAAACATAGATATATTTATTTCCCAACATGATGCTATGGTATAAAATAAATATTCGGCCCACAAAAACAACACCAGTCACCCAACTAATAGCAAAAATCACCCTTCTAAAAATAATTGCAACTGCCGAAAAAATAAAACCTGCCCATTGTATGGCCAATGTATGCCCGAAAGTATTGTTTATAGAGCTCGAATTCATTCGGATGACAATGATGTTATATTTTACTTTAGAAGTACTTCTAACAGATGGAAGATAAGACTTAACATCCACATGTTGTCTTTAAACAACAGTAAATACAGCAAAAGTATTGCTTTATTCATACAAGATTGGAAATTAAAAAACAGTATTAAGAACCCAATTATTACCTGGAATAGCGTAGCTAAATGCAAACATTACAATGGGAAAGGAGATAAATGCAATCTATGCCTTTTAGAAGAGCTTGTCATCTTAAACCATATCAATAATCTAAATTT
This sequence comes from Ascarosepion bandense, assembly GCA_037127315.1. Taxonomy (NCBI): domain Eukaryota; kingdom Metazoa; phylum Mollusca; class Cephalopoda; order Sepiida; family Sepiidae; genus Ascarosepion; species Ascarosepion bandense. Next base: position 123,869 of record JBBBDQ010029039.1, on the reverse strand, counting down.
GCTTAATAAAAAAGTGATTTAATGCCCACATGATATCAGAGAAAAAAATACTTAAATTCTTAGACCCAGGTTGATATAGATTCCTCTTTATGTTCACCTATTTCTGTCTTTCTTTCTTTCTTTCTCCCGCAATATTACTTTAAACAATTATGAATGAAACCCTTTTTATTTTTGCTCCTTACATTGTTTAATTTTTAATTCTTAATTCTTTGACTTTTTGACTTTTAAATTTGACTTTTTAATTTTTCTTTTCATACTTTTTCTTTTTTTTTCTTTTCTTTCATTTTTTCTTATTTTTATTGAAATTTTTAAAATTTTAATTTTGGCGACATTTTTTATGTACATGTAATTTGTGGTACAGTGGATGTCGACTCAGAACGACAAATCGGGGTGCCGAGTTCGAATTCCAGTTGAATTCCTGGCATTCACTTACGCACAAATACCATTTGGAAAGGTATTAATCCGTCTCTTCCCTTCAGTTATGGGTTAAATAATAGGACAGAATGGGTTCTATAGCCTTGGTAGGTAATCAGTCTACCGCAGAAAGCAATGTCAACCTACTACGCAATAATCTTCTGCCCAGTCAGTCATATCTCTTTCAAGACATGATTGCCCAAAGTGTGTATCACGTATGGCACTTAACTGACTGACTGAATATTTGACTATTCAAATTTTAAGACTCATGATTTACGTCCCTTTGATTTCTTCTCCCTGCATTTTATTATTTATTTTTATTTTTATTTTCATTGTAATTTTAAATTTTAAATTAAAATTTAAAATTTTTATCCACATTTAAGTGTAGAATATTTAAAAATTTTAATCTTGTTAATAAAAAAGCAGTAACTTAAATTTATAAGATTTAATTCCCATGAACTGCGAGTAAACTTAAATTCAAAACTATTAATATGTCAATTTGAAATATGCACCTGATGATTGCGTAACGCATGAAACTCTGAGTCGTACCATAGACGTAGGCTAATATATATATATATATATATATATATATATATATATATAATGTAGTTATTTATCTATACTTTTGACATGAGATACTATTCACACTATTTACACTAATTATTCGGACTACTGATTTCATCTTTATTGCCATGTTTACGACGTTTCGGCCTTCTTCATGTGCTAGTTGTCGAACCGAACCCTTTATTACGATCATTGGGGTATATCATTCTCATTCTATGTGTGATGTAGTTATCTCCCTTTAACCTAACTCTCTAAGTTATTTGTTAACTACACTACCGGTACTGAACTCACAACTCTTTGGGTTAAATCACAAGAACTAACCAACGTCTATATCCACTGGGGCATCAGTGGATGAAATTCTGGGACTTATAAACCTAACATCGCAGTAACCATTTTTTCCAGAGATAGTATTGCAATCTTTGATGCTAATGATTTTCTCTAGTGTTTTTTTTATTTTTTTTACCAGAGCTCATATTGCAATCTTTGACACCAATGATTTTCTCCAACACTCCGTATTACTGGTTCCGATATATTCATGTGCTTGGCTGGCTTATGAGACTTTTAGGGCCTAGCATATGTACTGATTTCTTACGTAGTTTTCAGTGATGGTCTCTATCAATTATTTCAGCTTCATCCCAATGGGGGCGGTGGTTATCCCATTTCTACTTCCATATGTGGTCAGCTACGCCTGATTTTTCTATCTTCTCTCGTGTAACAGCCTTGCAAAGTTCAAGTGGCCTTACCGTAAGGGGGCGACCTATTTCTCCTCTTTATTTCTTTTCACAGCTACATGGAATGGTGTACACACATAGAGTTAGCTTTAGTGATGTTGGTTTTAATGCGTATGTCCATTACCTATAGACTCCGAAACGGCTGAACTGATTTTCTTGAAAATTTACGCAGTTGTACTATAAGCGTCTGCGAGTGTTCTTAGCTAGGTTTTGTATTGAGGTACCCCCGATAAATATCGAAAATCGATAATCGAAAAAAATCGGGTTATAGAAGGAGTTGTCCAATATTAATCAAATTTGATACACTCATAGACAAAGACATAAGAAACGATATTCTGAAGTTTCAAAGCTGCAGTTCTTACAATAGTGCAGTAAATCGATAATATATATATATATATATATATATATATATATATATATATATAAAAGGTAAGATGTTTGTGTGTGTGTCTGTTTATCTGCCTGTATATCTGTAATCTTTTCAGCCCTTTTATTTTAGTTTTTGCTTCGGGTTTGGCTCTAAGTAGGTATAATTGTAGTTCTTAGTCCCAGCAATGATACCATTTACTCAGGGGACTTATTTAGCCTTCAAAATTTAGTTTACGGTAAAACTTATTTGATATCGATACCAGGAAATCCAAATTTGACTTACATCCATTCATTTTTCTTTCAGTCTACGGTTTCGCTATGACTGGAAATAACTATTGATTTTTAGTCTTTCGTGCCAACGTTCAAAGAGTCTCGGCTCCAGGACCATGGACTAGTTTTAAAGCTTTCATTACACCCGAGCAACGCCGGGCTATACTGCTAGTCTATAGATAGAAGAGGTGGATTTATATTTTACCAAGGGTATTTGCGCGTAAAAGAATATAGAGTACCCGTGTCATTTCTAGGTCTCCACGCTAATGCATAAACTGGTACTGAAAACTGTTTTTGTGAGAAAAGTGGGTCAGACGTGGCAGATTCGATTCTAAAAAGCAGCGGGAGGAATCACGTCATCGGAACGCATGTAGATCGTTGACTTAGCGACCCTCCGTGTGTGGTCTTAGATGTCTTTCAAACCTGTCTGTGAGAAGCATACAGACGCTTCAAATTTCTTGCGAACATCTGTTGAATTAGCATAGTTTTAGACCTATATCCAAAAACTCAGAAAAAGGCAATCTATCACTGTTTGAATACCACACCCACTAGGTATTCCGGTCAATCGCTGAATATTCTGTCCTTGGCCTTGGCATTCCAAGACATTGTCTATTACACCACCTGCAGCTTCAAGCTTACAACACCTGGTATTTTCAAACGGTGACTCACCTAGCCTGGTATACGAATTCGATAATGGTCGTTAGCCTGGTATATGAATTCGGTGATGGTCGTTAGACCTGGCAAGGCGGAAACACTACTGTCTGTCGGGGAATAGGTTATGGGCTGTGAGATGTTGAACCAATTCACTGATGATAGTCTCGAAGATTTTGCCAAAAATCGGTAAGAGGCTGATAAGGCGATAATTAGAGGGATCTGAGGATTCTCGATAGTTCTTACATAAAGGAACCACCGAGGAGAACCTCCAAGAAGCAGGAAAGTAGGAAGCAGAGATGCAGTAGTTATAAAGTTTGAAGACGACACAGGACACATTTCTTCATCATGATGACCGGGATTCCGTAACCTCTGCTCACCTTATGGGGGGAGGTCAAGCTTTGAATTATGCTAGAGAACAGAGAGGAAGTTATGTATATGTCCCACTGTTGAACCACATTTATAGGTTGAGCCTGATCTATCTATCTATCTATCTATCTATCTATCTATATCTATCTATCTATCTATCTATCTATCTCTCAATCATGTAATATCTGTCTCTTTACATTTTTAGTTAGTTTATATATATATATATATATATATATATATGTATATATATATATATATATATATATATATATATATATATTTGTTTGCTCCACTATTGCATTGAGCGCTTTAGTGTTAGGGTCTCGGTTTTTTTTCTTTCAACGAGTACTGTGACGTATGTTCAAGTACTTAGTTTTTTTCTTTTTTTCTTTCCATTTTTCCCCTCCGTGTTAATACTCGCTAGGTTTTTTCGAGACGGGTTTAAAAATAAAGTAATTATTAATATATATATATATATATATATATATATATATATATATATATATATATATATAGGATGTGCGTTGTGCTTCAGTGGATATCGGCTCGGAATGAGAAATCGGAGAGCTGAGTTCGAATTCCAGTTGTATTCGTTGCATTCACTTACGCGCAAATACTATTGAGAAAGGTATTAATCCGTCTTTTCCCCCATCAGCTATGGATTAAGTAGCGGGACAGATTGTGTGATATAAACTTGGCTGGCAACGAGTGTAACACAGAAATTAATTTCAACCTACTGCGGGAAAATCTTCTGTCCAGTCAGTCATATATCTTTTGAGACATGATCGTACAAGCGTGTGTCACGTACGGCACTTAACTGACTGACTGATATATATAAGAGAGGTAAACCAAGAATTGAAATGGTTAAGACTGTAGTGATCGGGAAAACATCCTCTTAGGAGTCGGTTCCACAGAGAAGTGATTCGCGAGAAGAATGTGCTTGATTAAGTACGGACACAATGTGGGTAGTTTGTAACGATGTAATTGGCATAGTGTTTCCTATCTATCTATCTATCTATCTATCTATCTATCTATCTATCTATCTATCTATCTCAGTCTGTTCAATATCTATCTATCTATCTATCTATCTATCTCAGTCTGTTCAATATCTATCTATCTATCTATCTATCTATCTATCTATCTCAGTCTGTTCAATATCTATCTATCTCAGTCTGTTCAATCATCTATCTATCTATCTATCTATCTATCTATCTATCTATCTATCTATCTCAGTCTGTTCAATATCTATCTATCTATCTATCTATCTATCTATCTATCTATCTATCTCAGTCTGTTCAATATCTATCTATCTATCTATCTATCTATCTATCTATCTCAGTCTGTTCAATATCTATCTATCTATCTATCTATCTATCTATCTATCTATCTATCTATCTCACCCTCTTCCTAATCTATTTTATTCTGTTCCTGATCAATCTATGCCTGGCAGTTTCTAATCTATATCACGCTGTTCCCTATCTATCTATCTATCTATCTATCTATCTATCTATCTATCTATCTATCTATCTATCTATCAGTCTCTTAATAGCTTTCCATCTGTAAAAGTTCTTTGTAAAATACACGAAGTGACATTTGAGAAACTCTTCTGCAGACATATAACGCCAAATTACTAAAACCCCGATATTTGCTAATGGATTTTGTCTACTCTTGTTCTTATTACGCAAATTAAAGATACATTATCCACTCGGACACACTGATCACTTCGGACAGTAACGGACAAAATAACTGACCTGACGACAAAAAAAAAAGAATAAACCAGAGTCGAATTACACAATCATCAGACATTCTATTCTTTCCCGCTTCTCTTCTGCTCTGTTGTTTAGACTCTGCCACAAACTCATGTACTCAGAATACCCATGAAGGTCATGTACACGGAGAACCAAGAGGAACCATTTCATTTGAAGTGACTATTCAGATCTCCTTAGCCAGTCTTGCTATTAAGAGATTGTTTCTCTCTCCGAGTTCTGTTCTTTCCAGATACAGTGTATCACCAAGACGAGTTTACGGGTTTTTTTAAATAATCGTGTGGCTCCAAGAGCAGCTGAAATGTAGTTCTACAGAAGGATGTTGCGGATATCATGGACCGAGCATGTGAGAAATGACGAGGTTTTGGAAAGGATGGAAAAAAAGAAAATGAATACTGAGCATCAGGAAGAGACAACTAAAGTTTCTGAGACATGCAATGAGGAAGAAGAGCTTGGAGAACCTGATACTAACAGGCCAGATAGAGGTAAGAAGAGACAAAAGAAAGCAGCGGAAAACATATTTGAAGGACCTGATCAGGTGGATGATAGAACGAGGGTTGCATGGTGCAACAGGAGAAAGCGTGCTAAGAGCCACCAGGGATAGGAAGATGTTGAAAGCCATGATCGTCCTGAAAGGACACGGCACATAAAAGAAGAAGGCTCCAATCAAGGTATTTTACTGCCTATGTTGTGCAGGGGGTTACATAGGAAGAATGTTATAAGAAAGAGTGACAGGTTACATGGGGTGTCAGGAAGAGGGTATGAGAAGGAAGAGAATACTGATGAGAGTGGGATGGACGGAGAAAAGAGCATGAGAGAGAGAGAGACAGAGAGAGAGAGAGAGAGAGATAGGATGCAAGTTAGTGAGACAGGAGATGACTATTGATTTTACATTTGAATTCTTGAAGATTGTATTTGTCGGGAAAGCAAGTAAGCGGAAGGGAATTCCACAGGCGGGAAGTGCGTGAAAAGAAGCTGCTGAAGATTCCACTTGAGGTCTGATGTGAGAGTTAACCCGAGGAGGCGAAGTGTTTTACGTACAGGGAGACTAGCCTGAGCCTTGCTAATGGGCGACAGGAGCAATTGTTCTTACGGAAATAATGTCGACAGAGTAATGAAGACAGATGATTTCTATCGGTTAAATAAATAATTTAACTCAACATTGCCAAAAAGTTACCAATGGTAGCAGACTTCTGAAAAGAGGGATAACATTTTTTTTAAATTTTAATCGGCATCACCCCATGAAAAGTAGTAAAGCTTCTAAGACAAAAAGGGATTACAAAGTGTGGAAGAATTAGGAACAGAATAATTAGTAATGAGCTGGAAAGTGAAAGAGTTTCGAGTTTTGAGTTTAAGTTTTTTTTTTTTAGGCTAGGTCCTACGCTCTTTCTAATCTATATCAATGATCTCCCCGATGCCATAAGATCACAAGTAGGCATCTACGCCGATGATACCACAGTATACGCTCGCCTCGATCAAAAATCTGGTGTTGGTGACAAGGCGAACCTCGCTGCCGAGCTTGAGAAGGACCTCCAATCCGTGGTAGATTGGGGTAAGAAATGGCTCGTAAAATTCAATTCTTCCAAAACGAAGCTGCTGTCAATTAACCACCACAGACAACCGCACCTTCTTCCCATTAGTATGGAACAGGCTTGCCTCCCAGAGAGAAATCACTACGCCTGCTTGGCCTGACACTCTCAGCGGACCTCAAGTGGAAGGACTACGTCGAATCCATTGCTAAATCCGCAGCTATGAAAGTCGGCTCTCTGTGCAGGGCCCGGAAATTCTTTCCGCCTGAATCTATCCTGCAATTATATAAATCCACCATCCGCCAGTGTATTGAGTACTGCTGCCACATCTGGCCGGGTGCCCCTTCTACTCTCCTCGGAGTTCTTGACAAAATACAGCGAAGAATCTGTAATGTGATTGATACCGACTTGGCTGACCGCCTGCAGTATCTCTCTCACCGGTGTGACGTGGCTTCCCTGTGCCTCTTCTATAAATACTTTCATGGCTTCTGCTCTGACGAACTTAAATCACTGGCGCCCCCTAGATGTGAATTTGCACGAGATACTAGATTGACAACTAGGTCTCACCCTTTTACAGTGAAACCGATGAAATGTAACCGCAATTTCTACTCCAACAGCTTCTTTCCTCGCACTTCCCGCCTGTGGAATTTCTTGACGCATGCTTGCTTCCCCAACGGCTACAACCTCCAGGAGCTTAAATGTAAGGTCAATAGACACCTCCTAACACACTAACTCACACCCACTCTCTCCAACTCTCTCCCTATGTACATCCTAAATCGTCTACCACCCTCCTTCTGACATTTCCTATACCCAATCCCTCTATGTAACCCCCTGCGCTATAGTGGCAGTGGAATGCCCTGCTTGGGGTGACACAATTAAAAAAAAAAAAGAAAAAAGAAAAAAAAGCTACCCTAAGAGTAAAACACTACGCCTCCTTGGCCTCACACTCTCAGCGAACCTCAAATGGAATGACTATATCGAATCCATTGCTAAATCTGCTACTAAGAAGGTCGTTTCACTGTGCAGGGCCAGGAAGTTTTTTTCGTCTCAGTCTATCCTGTACATATATAAAACTACCATCCGCCCGTGTATTGAATACTGCTGCCACATCTAGTTGAGTGCCCCTGCTATTCACCTCGGGGTTCTTGACAAAATCCAACGGAGAATCTGTAATGTGATCGATACCGACTTGGCAGCTTGGCTGCAATCGCTATTTTACCGGCGTGACGTGGCTTCTCTGTGTCTCTTCTATAAATACTTTCACGGCTTCTGCTCCAATGAACCTAGATTACTGGTGCCCCCTAGGTATGAATTTGCCCGAGTTACTAGATTGGCAACTAGGTCCTACTCTTTTACAGTGAAACCGATAAAATGTAACCGCAATTTCTACTCTAACAGCTTCTTTTCACGCACTTCTCACCTGTGGAATTCCCTTCCATATACTTGCTTCACCGACAGCTACAATCTCCAGGAATTTAAATGTAAAGTCAACAGACCTCTCCTATCTCATTAACTCACATCCATTCTCTCAAGCTCTTTTTTCATCTACTCCACCCCCATCCTCGGTATTCTTATCCGTCTATTACCCTCCTCCTGACATTTCCTATAACTAACCCCTCTTTTTCATCACTTTCCTCTATGTACCTCCCTGCGCAACAGTGGCAGTAGAATGCCTTGCTTGGGGTGAGATGAAAAAAAAAATCAACCTCTGTGGGTTATTTTTTAATATTCGGTTATTTAGATTGATTTAGTCAGATTTTGATGAAACAATTTTTGATTATTTTTTCTTTTTATTTTAGAAAACTGAAGATGCCTTCTAGTTTTGTATTCAAAAATATATTGCTGATAATAATTTTTTTCCTTTAGAAATATATTATGGCATTTTTTTCCTTCAAATATGTATTGTTGGTAAAATTTTCTTTCTTAAAAAAATGTATATTTTTCTATAAAAGTCTATTTTTATACTTCATAATGTTTGACCCCTGTTTGGGGGTTAACTATTTGCCCATAGCTGGGACCCTAACAGGTGCTACTTCTCCGGGTCAGGGTGGACCTGAGAACAACAGCAATTAAGAGGTGGTTCCATGCTCCTCACAACCTCTCAATCAGAGGCCTTGCTGTCGGATGCAGTTTACCGTCATACCCAGGACAAGAAAATGAAAGAGTTATCAGGAGTTTAGTACATAGAGATTGACATTGGCTTGATTATTTTTCTTTTTGCAGATTCTAGTTGGCTGGAAAGCATCGAGTTAGAAGGGAGTTCCACAAGCAAGAAACGAAACTGTCAGCATATAAATTTCGGCGATATCTAACTAGCTCAGCTATAGATTGATGAAACCTTCACGCCAGTTTGGTAAGGCGCTTAAATCAAAAAAATCTAGGTATCATAGCGAAGAGCAATATTTATTTCGTAATAAATACAAAAATGTGGCACAAGGCCAAAAGGAAGGATAAAAGAATGCTGGTCTTGTTCTGTCTTATAATTAAACTTAGCTAGACACAATTGCTGACCTAAACATACTACTCTGTCCCTTACACCAGGGGTCGGCAACTCATTCGATACCGCGGGCCGATCGTGTTATAATGACGGGTCGAGGGCCGGACATAGCCCATTAATAAAAAATTAAGGAAAATTACATATGCAGACCCCTGTTAACCTTAATATTTAAGACCATAATAAAAATAAACATTGACAAATCAGAAAAACAAGAGAAAAGCTAAAATTAAAAAACACCTAACAAAAATTACTTTTCCTCAATGAACAACTAAATACTTCAAATTGAAAAAAATCAACTGAAGTAAAATTGATGAAATTACGACATATAGGTTTGAAACTGTTTATTCCAGAGTTATTAAGCTTCAAAAAGTGAGACATTCCGGCAGAGTCGGGTTGTAATTTTTTTTATTGGAAATGAATCTTGTAATCACAAGTAATCGAATGTTAAAAGCTGCATAGTTCTATACTGAATAGTTCCCGAGATCTGATAGCAATTATGAGACCAATAACAATGAAAACATCACATTCTTACTTACCATTCTTACTACATCCACCATAATACATCGGAGTCTCATTGAAGTCCTAATTAGTCTCGAAATATGCTGTTCTTGTCTAGGTGGGGACGAAACAACAATTTAAAAATCTAAACCTCCATGTGTATTTACAATATGATTTGCAAGAAACTAAATAATATAGTGTTAACAATAAAAAACCCCACAATCCTCAATGGTAACAGAAACATCAGGTAATTGGACGAAATCAATTTAATATAAATCACACATTCTTCCAGCCACTCATTCAAACATAGCAACAAATTCGAAAAGGTACACCTGAAATAAAAAATGGCGTTTCACATCCACCAGAGAATTGACGTATCTGGTAATGTAACAAGAAAGGGAAGGAGGAAATTAAACTGAAGAAAATTGTGTGACGACGCTCTCGGGTTGCTAGTCGTGATGGTCACAACACAGTAGCTGGTCTTCAAGTCGTCTATTACAACAGTGTTCCTCCTTGTCTACGCTGTGAATTTTGATTTTAAGAAAGGCACGTTGAGATCTTGCTAGCTGTATTTTTACCACATCGAACCAGGCCGGATGCGCGTACACATTTGGGTTAAGAAAAAAAAAAAAAAACGGCACCAAAAAAACAAAAAAACAAAAAACAAAAAAAAAAACTAAAAAATAAGTAATTTCGATGACGCCTGGATAAGTTGCGGAAAAGTCTTTATATACAAAAAAAAAAAACAAAAAAAAAACAGCAAATAGAAATAGAATATAACAGTCGTCGAATTCCTATTCTTACAACGGAGCGAAAATTTTAGTTTGAGATTAATGTTTGTTCACTCCAATCGGAGATTTCAAGTTTTCTTTCTTTTTTTTTTTTTCAGTTTTGACGGTTCAAAAAGTCTTATCAGGGCTTTTCACCGAAGCCTTACGGGAACAGGCGAAGATGGGTCTTTGTGACGACGGCGGTAAATTCGTCTTATCTGCCTTAGCCCGGCGCGGCAGCAACAAATGAACTTGGCTCTTTGGGCTCTCGTTTTTTATGCCTGTCCCAAATTCTCTTGCGGGGTGAAGAACGGACACAGAGAGTCGATGCAAATGAAATCTTTAACCAATGAAATCACACCCAGCTCGTATCATGAGGCAGAGTGGTTTTATTCCCTTGGTTTAACCAATGAAATAGCAATATTTCTATTGACGTAATTTCTTTTCTTCTTCTTCCTGATTACATCATTTTTTCAAGTTTTCAAATTTGTAAATCTTTTCCCAGCATTTCGGAAATCAAGGATTTGACTTTCTTTAACCTCATCAAAAATTTTCGACAGTCGTGTTTTGACTACCTATATTTTCACTTCTACCAGCCCTAAAGCCTTAAGCTCCCAAGGGTGTCTTTCTTAGTTACACAATGGCGGCCAATGACGACCTCGTCTGACCCACAGCCCACAAATGCAAAAACATATTTCCCTTTTATTCGTTTCTCAGTAATATTTTCAGATTTTACAAATTTTGTATTAAATATCTGTTTTCAACTTAACTCATATTGCGATTTTCAATAATCTGCAAAAATTAATAATACCACTAGTAATAATCTCTTTCGCTTCGTCGTACTAAACTTAGGATTATATATTTTTCTCCAGATGCAATATTATAGTATTATATATTTCCACATTCTTTTTAATCTAGCCCTAACTATCAAAGTTTTATACTTTTTCGTAAGCAAGAAGAGAATCTTTGCCCTAGCTAAAGTTACATTTCTCATTATCACGGGATTTAATCACCCGATCAACTTTTTCACCCTAGGCCGTTTACTCCGCTAATATAACTAGATTGAATAGACGAATATAATCAGCAGAAACGATCTAATTTTGGATTTTAATTCATGCCACTACATATTCCCAAACCACAGCCACCGTCAATTTCCGCTGTAGCATTAGCAGCACCTGGACATGGAAACCGTATAAGACACCCCCATATCACCCTCAGTCGAACGGGTTAGCGGAAAGAATGGTGCAGACTGTAAAAAAGGGACTAAAAGCATGCTCTCAGCAAAAAGAAAAAGTAGAAGTTTTTTTCTACCGAGGCTGCTTTTTAGCTATCGTACAATACCACACGCTGGAAGACGAGAAAGCCCATTAGTTTTAATGGGAAGAGAAATTAGAGCTCCGCTAACGATGTCGTATTCCAAAAATTAAAAAATGTTGTACAAAATGAACAAAGAAGCTAATCCGGAAAGGGCAAAATTTATCATGCAAAAAGGCCACAATACAGCTATAATATATAGAGAAAATGGCAACAGTATATTAGCCCATGCAGATCAAATAAGGACCCAGGATGAATATGAAGAGCAAAATGAGGAAGAAATGGATACGATTCCGTCCGGTAATGATTCATTAGAACAGCCATTATAGAATGAAACATCAGAAGACGAAGTAATGCAGGATCAACGAATATAATCAGCAGAAACGATCTAATTTTGGATTTTAATTTATTCCACTACATATTCCCAAACTACAGCCACCGTCAATTCCTGCTGTAGCATTAGCAGCACCTGATCCTGGAAATCATCCCAACGAAACAATAATGCGTTCAATTTTCAGTAGCCAGCTATCCAAATCTTAGGCTATTCTAAGTTTGCACGAACCCGGACTAACCTATAATCTAACTAAACTATCGAATGGAAACTTAGACAACCAAAGAGCCATACATCATTTCTCCTAACTAGGATTTTGTTGAAGTAGCTAGAACGCACCGTCGCAGCCGAGCCACGACCTATTCGTCCTAGTCTACACTACCTCCCGGAGGTACTCATTACGATACTTATCGATAAGATCAAACTTGTTGATAAAGTCCTGAAATGGTTTCACATCACGGTTATTAGCTTAGGACACCGGGGCGTCACCCTTAAAGCCGGTAGAAGGAATGGGGCTGTATGTGTCTTTTTGCCCTGGGGACTTCAGAAGACGGAATAACTATTCAAATTCCCGTCCTGCGAGTATTTCAGCAGACGATCTTATTTTAGTTATGATAACTGATTTATAGCGATTGTCTTACTCAGCATCCGTCGTTCGATACCGTGCATCTGAAAGAAAAAAAACTTTTATCGCACTCGTCCATGCTTCTCGGGCGGTTTTGGCTAAGATCAAAGTTTAGTATCTCTTCCGGATGGTTTGATGGTATTCCAGTTCAGTGAACACAACCAACAGCAGGAGGGTTTCTAAGTAATCAAAACAGAATTGTCCATTATCTATGAGGTTTTGGCTGGAAACGTGAAACATTTTTATCTTCCTCTCTTTATTTCTAGCCAAATCCCCGACTTAAAAAAATTTCTCTTAATAATAATTTAAAAGTAATTCATCAGACGATGTTGGATTATCTTTGGTAGCTGGATTTGTGATGATTGTCTTATTCGGTTTCCGTCGTTCGATACCAAGCATCTGAAAAATGACGGTTTTTATCGCGGTCGACATCGCTTCTCAGTTTTCTAGCCAAATCCCCGACTTACAAACATTTCTCTTAATAATAATTTAAAAGTAATTCATCAGACGATGTTGGATTATCTTTGGTAGCTGGATTTGTGATGATTGTCTTATTCGGTTTCCGTCGTTCGATACCAAGCATCTGAAAAATGACGGTTTTTATCGCGGTCGACATCGCTTCTCAGTTTTCTAGCCAAATCCCCGACTTACAAACATTTCTCTTAATAATAATTTAAAAGTAATTCATCAGACGATGTTGGATTATCTTTGGTAGCTGGATTTGTGATGATTGTCTTATTCGGTTTCCGTCGTTCGATACCAAGCATCTGAAAAATGACGGTTTTTATCGCGGTCGTCATCGCTTCTCAGTTTTCTGACTGAAATCAAAGTGCAAGTAACTACGCTCGGGCGGATAATCTACATTTTATCTTGCGTGAAGCGACAAGAAAATAGAGTCGTTTCTCGGCCTTTCGGCTGGGGTAAGAAATGACCAAAATAAGACCAGTTATGACCGGTTTTGAACCTATCCACCGCGGTGGATAGGTAATGTTTGACCAGTACCTGGGCGTACGCGCTCAGGTTCCCCATATTAAAAAAGGCCGTGTGTTACATCTCTCTCAAGTGGGGGAGAAGAGTAAATATCCTCGGCCTATTAGCTAAGATCAAAGTGTGGTATCTGTTCTCATCAGTCTCATCTAATTCTTTCTCTTTCACGCCAATTCTATCTTTCTTTCATTTTCTCACAGAAATCAAGTATCTTTTCACCCTCTTTCACGTGATCAAAACGGAATCGTCCATTTTTTTCTGAGATAATGACAGGGCGTAACGGACGTGGTAATTAACGAAGTGATAGCCAAGCACAATAATAATAATAATAATAATAATAATAATAATAATAATAATAATGGAATTGAAAAAGAAAAATAGAAAAATAAATCGAACAACTTAGAAGTGATCTATCAGTACTGGATGAACTGAGTAGAGGAATAAATGTAAGAACTCGGAAAAGCAGAAGAGCCGAAAGAAAATATAACATCAGGAATGAAAATGAAGTCTTATCAAATAAAGAAATAATAAAGCAAAAAATCCAACTGAAGGCTCAAAGAATAAGACGCTATGAAAAAAGAGCAAGATTTTACAGACAAAACAAGATCTTTCAGACTGATACAAAGAGATTTTACAGGGAAATAGGTAAAAAAAGAATTGAAGTGACAGTACCCCCCAGAATGGAAGAAGTCACACAGTTCTGGGAAAAGATATGGGCTTGCCCTAAAGAACTTAGCAAGGAAGTACATTGGATTACGCAAGAGATAGAACGAATGAAAAATAAACCCGAACAGACATGGTCTGGAATTACAGAAGATGATGTTAAATTTTCACTAAAAAAAGCACACAATTGGAAATTCCCAGGTATAGATAAAATTCCTAACTTTTGGCTATATTATTTAAATGCAGCACATAAAAAAACTAGCCAAAGAACTTCAAGAAATGGTTGACGATCCCACTAAAATTCCTGCATGGATGACCAAAGGAATTACATTTCTTCTACTCAAGAATGGTGACACAAACAACCCGAAAAACTACAGACCAATTACATGTCTTCCGACAACATATAAACTATTAACATCTATTTTAACAAAACAGACATATTTATTCTTAGAAAGAAATGACATGATACCGCTTGAACAAAAAGGGTGCAAACGTGGCTGTTATGGTTGTAAAGACCAATTGCTAATTAACAAAATGATCCTGGAAAAATGCTACAGTACAAAGAAAAATCTTAGTACTGCCCGGATAGATTATCGAAAGGCATTCGATAGTGTGCCACATTACTGGATTTTAAAAACTTTAAATATATACAAGATATCGCCCGTCATCATCAATTTCATCAAACAGTGCATGTCTATATGGAAAACAACCCTTTACCTCAATCATATAAATGGAACCTATAAGTCTGATGAAATAAACATCAAAAGAGGTATATTTCAAGGTGATTCTTTATCTCCCTTACTATTCTGTATATCATTAATAGCACTAACCAGTCAACTTAATAAGACAGAATGTGGTTATAAAATAGGCCAAAAGAAAATAAGCCATCTATTTTACATGGATGACTTAAAGTTATATGCTAAGAATGATAATGAGCTGGAAGGTCTTCTGTAAACTGTAAAATGCTTCAGCGAAGACATTGGAATGAAATTTAATTTGAATAAATGTGCTAAAGCTACAGTTTTACGTGGATCAATACAAGAAACATCCTCAATTAGCCTAGACCCTGCTGTAACAATAAAAGAATTGAAACCAGAAGAAGCTTATAAATACCTAGGTGTAAATGAGAGCGAAAACATTCACCATAAAAAAATGAAAGAAATAGTGCGTAAAGAGTACTATAGAAGGCTACGAATGATATTAAAAACTGAATTAAATTCACAGAACAGAGTTATGGCCATTAACAGCCTTGCAATCCCAGTTGTCCAATATAGCTTCAACATCTTAAACTGGACTCTAAACGACATCAGGCGAATGGATGTTAAAACAAGAAAGCTTCTTTCTAAGCATAAGATGCATCACCCAAAGGCTGATGTAGACCGTCTATACATACCCCGTAAAGAAGGTGGAAGAGGTCTTATTCAGCTGGAATTGTCATACAAGACAACAACTATTGGCTTACTAACATACATAGAAACAACAAAGGATTGGATGTTACAATTAGTAAGGCAACATGAAGAAAGAAAGAAAAAATATTCAATAATAAAAGAAGGCAGTAAATTCAAACAAGATTTACAGTTAGTAGATTCTGTAGAAAAGCAAAACAGAAGCCAAGAACCAACTATTGCGGCAAAAAATATAAAAATGAAAGCCAAAGATAAAGCTCTTGAAAAGATGAAACAGCGCTGGCAAGACAAACCTCTGTATGGCCAATATCCAGTACGTGCCAATAAATCTAATGTTGACAAAGTTAATACTCATCGATGGTTACGTGCATCTGGATTAAAGTCTGAAACTGAAGGATTTATACTTGCAGCACAAGACCAAAGTCTTTTCACGAGAAACTTTCAGGCAAATATTATGCATAATAATATGGATCCAAAATGCAGGTTTTGTGATAAACACCAAGAAACAATAGACCACCTAATCTCAGGCTGTTCTGTGCTTGCCCCAAACGAATATAAAAATCGCCACGATAGAGTTGGGCAATATTTACATTGGACAATGTGCAAACATTATGGAAAAGCTGTAAACAAACACTGGTATGAACATCATCCAGCACCGGTTATAGAAATAGAAGATGTAACCATTCTATGGGATTACACCATCTACACAGACAGAAAAATTGAAGCAAACAGGCCAGACATTATTGTTAAAAACCACAAGGAGAAAACTTGTCTATTAATTGATATGGCTTGTCCAACGGATTGTAACATAGCAATCAAGGAATTTGAAAAACTGTCAAAATATAAAGACCTGGAAATTGAAATAGAAAAATGTGGAAATTGAAAACAAGAGTTGTGCCAGTGATAGTAGGTGCACTTGGAATGATAAAAAATGGAACAAAACAACACATTGAAAGAATCCCTGGAAACCCCAGCTTAAGAGATATACAAAAAATTGTCTTATTAAGTACAGCCCACACACTAAGGAAAACTTTATCTATGTAATGCTGGGGATGATAGGGAAGATAGAAAAACATGAAATGGAGCCATAACAACACGCCACGACCTGCCTTAGGTCTCCCCGCAGACTTGGTTGGTAGTGAGACCAAAGCAGAAATCGAAATATGATGAAAAATGACATAATAATAATACAAAACATGTATGCTGATTTTGAAAACAAAATGACAGAAAGATGTTTACATCAAATTAATACATATATTATAATGTAAACATGTTACGGAAATTAAAGAAGATTAACGAAACTTGGTTATAAACAACCGACAATTTGAAATGATTTTTTTGAACATTATTTTTTAATTAAAAACAGAACATCTACTTAAATACGAGTATCGATAAAAAAATAATGTTCAAACAAATCATATATTATAATGCAAATCTATTGTTGCTGACAAAAAACATGAATTGCTAAAATGAAACACATTTAAAAAGATGAAAAGATTCATTGCAAATGAAGTGCAAAATTTTAAAAATTGGTCAACATAAGGAAACGTATCAAAAGACTTATCTGAGTGAGCGCACGCCAGGGTCTAATAAATCTATTAAATTCATTAACTCATATATAAAAATTATTTTACTAATGTTCATAAAATACAATTCCCAAGAGCCACTCAGGTAGGGTGTTAGTGTGTGGACTTACATTAGCTCAGGAAAGAACAAGTGTCTGGATTAGACAGCTGAATCCAGTCCTAACAGGAAACAAGGGATAAACATTTACTCTTGTTCAAAAAAAAAAAAAAGGTGTAGGTGAACCAAACGATAGACGAAACAATTTACTCCAATAATATATATAGGTATTTTTGTGTGAGTTTGCGAGCGTGCAGCCATACACCTGTCGCCTGTGCGGGTGAAGGTTTGCGAGCGTGCAGCCATACACCTGTCGCCTGTGCGGGTGTAGGTTTGCGAGCGTGCACTCGCCTTCGCGGATGTGAGCCCGAGTATTTACTTCCGTCTGCACGAATGTGCATGTTTGTAGGGTAGCGTAATTATTTGTCTTTTTATTAGTTACTAGCAGTATAGCCCGGCGTTGCTCGGGTGTAATGAAAGCTTTAAAACTAATCCATGGTCTTGGAGCTCAGACTCAGTCTAAAGAATATTTGTTTAAAGTTTGGTGAGAATCGGATAAAAATTGTGGATTTGTATAAATGACATACAGACAGATAAACAGACAGACACACACAAACATCTTGCCTTATATATATATATATATATATATATATATATATATATATATATATATTTAGTATATCGAGGCAGCAAGTAATTTTCTAGACATATTCTATTAAATATAAGAGACAATGAATGTCTATTATGTTTAATCATGAGCCGTTCTAAACGTCGTATTTTTGCTTTAATTTCAGTTGAAAATAAAGACAAAAATTCTCCAACATTTGGATAATTATTTATTGGTTTTCTTCTAAGCTTTCGGCTCACATGAGCCATCTTCAGAGATATAATGAGTTCAATTTGATTATTAATCAAATTAAACTCATTATATATTATAAAAAGTTTAAAACAATTGACCTCATAGTTTATAATAACCCAACAGGCACTAAACTAAATTCTTTACAAAAAACCAATGTAGTGTACCAATTTGCATGCCCATTCAGAGATTGCATCTCTGATACTACTCAAAAACCTAGTACATATATTGGTTTTACCACAACCACGCTCTCCCGTAGACTTACATGTCATCTTTCTGATCAGAGTACTATTAAACAACATTTCTCTGAAAAACATAAACATGTAGGTAATATCAGACAGATTTTGGTCAACAATACGGTGATCCTTACTCATACACACAGTAAGAGGAACCTGCAGATATTGGAGGCCATGTACATCAAATCAAAACAACCAACACTTAATAAAATCAACTTTAAAACAGGAAATAACATACTACATTGCATTTGACTAGATGGTTTTGTTGTCAATTCGCGCTATCCCGCGGTGTGACGTCATAAAACCGCATCGCAAACTTAAGAACTGCGTTTATTATTTTTGGTAACTATTGCCGTTGCCAAGCGGAGTTTTATGTCAACACAAAATAAAATCGTCGGTGATGGTGGATTTTATAATATTTCAGTTTAAACTACCTCTCTGAAGATGGCTCATGTGAGCCGAAAGCTTAGAAGAAAACCAATAAATAATTATCCAAATGTTGGAGAATTTTTGTCTTTATTTTCAACTGAAATTAAAGCAAAAATACGACGTTTAGAACGGCTCATGATTAAACATAATAGACATTCATTGTCTCTTATATTTAATAGAATATGTCTAGAAAATATATATATATATATATGTATGTATCTATTATCGATTTTCTGCCCTATTGTAAGAACTGCAACCTTGAAACTTCTGAATATCGTTTCTTATGTCTTTGTCTATGAGTGTATCAAATTTGATTAAAATCGGACCACTTCTTATATAACCCGATTTTTTCGATTATCGATTTTCGATATTTATCGGGGGTACCTCGATACAAAACCTAGCTAAGAACACTTGCAGACGCTTATAGTACAACCGTGTAAATTTTCAAGAAAATCGCTTTCGGAGTCTATAGGTAACGGACACACACACACACACACACACACACACACACACACACACACACACACACACACACACACACACACACACACACACACAGATAAAGTTGCATTTTTAAATAAGTTTAGATATGTTTTTTTCACTTTACTCTTGCTCTTTAGCATATTCTCTTTTTTCCTCTTTCCTCTTTTCTTTTTGTGAGATAGTTGCCATTTTGTAGTGAATTTTATTGACGTTTCACCGTTTTGAATTTTTGAGCGTTCCATTGTTTTTGAGAGAGAATTTGTATTGTAGAAGTGATAAAAGCATAAAAACACAAAAACAAAAACAAATGGAATTGACTAAATTGTATACTTAAATACTTATAAAAATAATTTAAATAATTAAAATTTCAGCTTCTCTCGTTTATGAGCATGTGTTGTTGCATCAATATAAAGATCACTTGAGTCTAATGAAGTCCTTAAGGATTAAACGTGTCACACGAAAACTTCTTTCTGCTCTGTCATTGATTTACTTACACACACACGCATAATAATAGAGAAATAGAGAGTACAATGGATAATAGAAAGCAAATATTGAAAATATATTGTGATGAGTTGTCTTTTCTCTCTCGCTCTCCATCTATCTATACACCCCCTATATATATATATATATATATATATATATATATATTAGTATATCGAGGCAGCAAGTAATTTTCTAGACATATGCTATTAAATATAAGAGACAATGAATGTCTATTATGTTTAATCATGAGCCGTTCTAAACGTCGTATTTTTGCGTAAAATTCAGGTGAAAATAAAGACAAAAATTCTCCAACATTTGGATAATTATTTATTGGTTTTCTTCTAAGCTTTCGGCTCACATGAGCCATCTTCAGAGAGGTTGTTTAAACTGAAATATTATAAAATCCACCATCACCGACGATTTTATCCTGTGTTGACATAAAACTCCGCTTGGCAACGGCAATAGTTACCAAAAATAATAAACGCAGTTCTTAAGTTTGCGATGCGGTTTTATGACGTCACACCGCGGGATAGCGCGAAATGACAACAAAACCATCTAGTCAAATGCAATGTAATATGTTATTTCCTGTTTTAAAGTTGCTTAATTAAGTATATTAATGCAGGTTTCATTGAATAATATAGACAAGCTTTGTCTATTAATTTTGTGTAGGATCCGTTCATACCGTCTGATATACTTGATGGTGATGTCGTTGAAAGACAACAAAAATCACAGTAATTGTTGATTTTTTTATCGGGTCTAAGCTTTCGGCTCACATAAGCCATTATCAAAGAGTAAATATTAATACACAGTAAACATAGAACATTTAAGTTATTAACAATAAAGAGAATTGAATTGAAAATATAAGTCCATCCCTACCGTGGCGGATGGCCGAAAACAGTGACACAATAGTGGCGTTGTGGTCCCTGGTCTGATTACAGACATTTGAGTACGTTATTGGAAATATCAAAATTGATTGTATTCAAACCAGGTTTAAATTGTTTAATGTAGATTGATTCGAGGATTTTTAGTTTCTGTTTGTTATTTTCTTGTTTAAGTATGTACGTGTTATCAACGAGCGTTTTTCTCAGAAGTGTGCGTTGATAACCGTGTTGTTCTAAATGACGGAATATATTTGAATTTTCATTTAAGTGCAACGTCAGACGCCGTGAGAGCGAATTTGCGGTGTGGCCAGTGTAGATATTATTGAGGTTGTTAGAGATACATTCTCTAAATGGACATATGAATTTATATACTACATTGGTTTTTTGCAAATCACTAACGGTGGGGGAAGAGTCGTTGCGGACGAATGAATTAGATGTAGTGGATTTAGTGTAATATATAATAAACTTAATTCTTTTGTTAGAGTCTGTCGGAGAAATATTAGTATTTATGAGTTTTTTTAGGATGTTTTCATCTAGTTGGTAGTTGGAGTGCATCTGGCTACGGTATAAGAGAGTGATATGTTTAGGATTGGTTGGGTTAGTATCATGTGTTGTTTTTTCCAT
>JBBBDQ010029039.1:45000-97500 GCA_037127315.1 Ascarosepion bandense | reverse complement strand
TCAGTTTTATATTTTCTAGGTTTGTATTGATTGCCATTTTTCTATAAAAATGTATTGTTGCTCATTTTATTATGAATACGTACTGTTGATTTTTGCTTGGGTGTTCACAATTTGTCCATAGCTCGGGCCCTTACAGGTACTACCACACCTGGTCAGGGTGAACATAGGAACAGCATTTAAGATGTTCTTCAAAACCTCATATCTATCTATCAGAGGCCTTGATGCCGGATTCAGTTCATCGTCATACCGAGGACGATATAAACAAGAGAAATGAGCGAAATACAACTTAGTGTGTATCCTCGACAGAAATCGGGGTTAATCTAAACCAAGTAGTTTTACCTGAGTACGTTTGGCTCTCCTTCCATAGCAACAGTTTCGATACTTTTTAAAAATTATAATTCGTAAAATATCTGTTGATTATTATTAAAAAATAATGACAAAAAATTTTTCATCTTATATTTTAAAGCACTGAAGTCAAAGATGTTCGCAGATGAATGGAGAGAGGTTGCCGTTTCTCTCTCTCTCTCTCTCTCTCTATATATATATATATATATATATATATATATATATATATATATTACTCTTTCTTGCTCTCTCTCTGTTTCTTTTTGTATAAATACGAGTGGGCCCGTGCCGTATAAAGTAACGGCAAAATATTTATATCAACATCAACAAACACATATTAATGTAGCTACTATTAAATATCTTACATGAAGACATAAGAAAAAAGCAAAATAATCCAAACTCCTAAGTGTGACAAGAGAGAAATATATATATATATATGTGAAGAAAGGGCGATAAGAAATTTGCTGTTTCTTAACGTTTACTTTTAATTCTACAGTGCTTAACAATAAAGTAAAGCTCAATATTATTGAAATATAATTAATTAAACAGTTTAGGGACACAAAATTTCCCATGTTACGGAATCATATTTGCACTATATTTTCATTCTTCAAGCGATCATCTTTGGGGTGACTAACGGCAAAAAAGATTATTTCCAAACAAAAAAAATTTTCACAAACTTTTTTTTCCTTTTTTCACCCGAATAATTACCGTATGAAGATGAAGTCATAGTGAAAATATGATTCCGAAACATGGTAAATTTTGTGCCGCAAAAATGTTAAATCAATTATATATATATATATATATATATATATATATATATATATGTTAAAATATATATATATATGTTAAAATATATAAATATATATATGTTAAAATATATATATATATATGTTAAAAAATATATATAAATATATGTTAATATATATATATATATATATATATATATATGTTAAAATATATATATATATACATATGTTAAAATATATATATATGTTAAAATATATATATATGTTAAAATATATATATATATATATATAGACATAGATATATAGATATATAGATACACGATAATCTAGATATATATATAGACATTTTTTTCAATCTGCTGATTGAGAAAAGCCCTGAAGAATTATAAGTGGTGCGTTCACAAAATTTCTAAGTCGACACGACTCCGCTCAGTTAGGTGACAGACATCTCCATATTAATCCTATCATAGATCTATTTTTATCTTGATATTGAGCACTTTACGACAAAAACGTGCTTGGCAAATTATCTTTTTATCAGTAAACAACTGAAAAACAACATCTTGACACTAAGCATCAACGTAAATTAATACTATATATATATATATATATATATATATATATGTATATATTCTAAGCATGTATTGTTAAATATAAGAGACAATGACTGTCTATTATGTTTAATCATGAGCTGTTCTAAACATCGTATTTTTGGCTTTAATTTCATGTGAAAATAAAGACAAAACTTCTCTAAAATTGGGATATTTTATCATTATGTTAGTTCTAAGCTTTCGGCTCACATGAGCCATCTTCAGAGAGGTTACAGGGACGTTAACATAAAAACATCCACCAACAAAGATGATTTTATCTTGTATTGACATAAAACTTTGCTAAGCAACGAAAACAGTTACCAAATAGCAAACGCAGTTCGTAAATTTGTAATGTGGTTCTATGACGTCACACTTAAGTGTAGGCTGTTTGGATTTAATGTAGATTGCCTCCAATATCTGAAGGTTCTTTTTACTGTGTGTGAGTTAGCATTATTGTGTTTTTTACTAAATTCTGCCTAATATTACCTACATGACTATGCTTTTTTAAGAAATGTTGTTTAATTGAACTCTGACCAGAAAGGTGGCAGGTAAGTCTACGGGAGAGCGTGGTTGTAGTAAAATCATTATTAGTACCAGAGATACAATCTCTGAACGGGCATGCAAATTAATACACTAAATTGGTTTTCTGTAGAGGATCTAATTGTGTTGTTGTAGGGTTATCAGTGGTTTTAGGGTTATTAACTGTTTTAAATTTTTTATAATATAGGATGAACTTAATTTGATTATTATTATTTATTGGTTTAACATTTCTCTATATATATATTTGAGCATTTGTGTATAATAATTTTAAGTTGAATATATTTGTAAAAGGGACAATATGAATAAAGAAAAAACGAAAACATATAGCAGAGGCATTTCATCATTTGATGAACTATATCAAAACAAATGTAAGGATTTTATTTTGTAACTAGTATTTATATACATCGGCAAAATTTTATTGTTTTTTTTAGTATATTTAGGTATAGCAACGCTCATAGAAATGTCAGCTAAGTAATGATATTTTCCTTGATAAAGTCCCTTAGAAGACAAAACGCGATGAATCAGATGAATTTTTTTTTATTTATTCAAATATACATATTTTTCCTACGGTCAACCTTACATTATTTAACAGTGGAAATAAGTTTTAAAAAGTTTTTTTAATAAAAAAGACGGACGCTTGCGTGATGTTTAATCAAACGCGTCACGTGATAACTTTAAAAAGTCAGTCAGTCAGTTAAGTACCATGCGCGATACACGCTTTGGGCGATCATGTCTCCAAAGAGACATGACTGACTGGGCAGAACATTATCCCGCAGTAGGTTGCCGTTGCTTTCTGCGGTAGACTGGTTGCCGACCAAGGCTATAGAACCCAATCTGTCCTGTTCTTTAACCCATAACTCGAAGGAAGAGACGGATTAATACCTTTCCCAAGGGTATTTGCGCGTAAGTGAATGCGAGGAATTCAACTGGAATTCGAACTCGGTTCCCCGATTTCTTTAAAAAGACGTTTCCTTTAAAAGACATAAAATAAATGACGCTAATTCAAAACAAGATGATAAAGTAACAACATCAGAAATATAACTTCCCTGAAAATGGCCAGTGAAATGGCTAAAAGCGCTTGGAAAAAAATTATGGAATATTTATACATTCTTATATCCAGCAAAAATGAAACATGTAAGAATACTGGAAAAATCAAATCAAAATTTAATAAAATCTTCATTGTCGATAAGTTTTTCATGAAACATGTTTAAATGAAAGATTGCTGCCCAAATATATATATATATATATATATATATATATATATATATATATATATATATATATATAAGCACAACTACATAGACACATACATGCACATCGGCTAAAGTTATCGACTAAAGTTATCGACTAAATTAATCGCATGAAACGAATTAATTTAAAATGTTTTTTTCTTCAGGATTTTCGTGCTGTCTTCATTCGAATATTGTTAGTTTCCAATAATTCTTTTCCGATTATGCCATTGAAAATAATTTCTTTTAAATTTTTATTCCTGTTTATTTTTCGTAACTTTCTTTACATTAATTCGATGGAAGAAACCACATCACTTGAACGATCCGGAAACTTTGGAAGGCGAGAGTATCTGGAGATTGTGGACGGGAAACAGTAAAGAAAGCGTTTGCAAAAGATGGGAACAATAAACTGTATGGTGAAATGAACGTGGGTCGGGGAAAAAAGAAGGTTGCAGTTGAGTTTAGTTAGAATTGAACTAATAATAATAATAATAATAATAATAATAATAAATAAATAAATAAATAAAATAATTAAAAAATAGGCCGGATATTATTGTTAAAAATCAAAAAGAAAAAACTTGCTTATAAATTGATATGGCTTGTCCAACGGATTGTAACATAGCAACCAAAGAATTAGAAAAACCGTCAAATATAAAAACCTGGAAATTGAAACAGAAAAAAATGTGGAAATTGAAAACAAGTATCGTACCAGTGATAGTAGGTGCACTTGGAATGATAAAAAATGGAACGAAAAAACACATTGAAAGAATCCCTGGAAACCCTAGCTTAAGAGTTATACAAAAAATTGTCTTGTTAAGTACAGCCCACACACTAAGGAGAACTTTGTCTATGTGACGCTAGGGGTGTTAAGGATATATGAAAAAACATGAAATTGAGTCATAGCAACACACCCCGACCTGCCTAAGGTCTTCCTGCAGACTTGGTAGGTAGTGCAACCATAGCAGAAATCGAAATATGATGAAAAATGACATAATAATAATAATAAACAGAAATGCCAATGAGAGTGAAGAAGAAGCATGGAAGAAAACTAATGATGAAGAAGAAATGAAAGACAAAGATGGAGGAGAAAGTGGATGAAGAGGAGAAAGGTTTAAAAGACCAAGAAGGCAAAGAAGCAGTGGAAGAACGACGGTGGAGAAGAAGAAAGACGAAAAAGAAAAGAAAGAGGTAAAATGAAGAAGGTAAACAAAGGAAAAATAGGTAAAGACGCAAAAAAAAGCAAAAAAAGAAAAGAAAATGACAACAAAGAAAACAGAGGAAAAGAAAGAAGAGGAAGAAAAAGAAGAGAAAGAGAAAAAACAAATGTGTAACAGAAGATTGATAAAGAAGAAAAAGAAAACAAAGAAGAATTAGAAAATAAACAAAGAAAAGGGAGATGTGGAAAAAATTAGAAAACGAAGTAGATGAAGAACGATTAAAAATAAAAGGAGGAAGAAGAAGAAGAAAAAGAGGAAGAAGAAGAAAGCAGAGAAATAAGTGGAAGAGGCAAAATCAAGAAGTCAGAAAGGAAGACTGACAAGGAAGAAGAAGATAAAGAAGAAAAAGAATAAAGACAAAAAATAGGCGATTGAGAGAAGATTGGGAGTAAGAAAGAGACAAAGAAGTAAAAAGTGCAAAAGAAAAAAGAGGAAAAACGAAAATGAAGAAGAAGACTGAAAAAGACAAAAAAGACAACAAAGTTGAATGAGAAGAGGAAGAAATACAAAGATAACGGATAAGAGTGTCGGAAGAAGAAGGAGGAGGAGAAGAAGGAGGAGATGATGAAGAAGAAGAAGAAGGAGGAGGAGAAGGAGGAGGAGGAGAAGAAGAAGAGGAAGGAGGAGGAGGAAGAAGAAGGAGGAGAAAAAGAAGAAGAAGAAGGAGGAAGAAGAAGAAACAGAAGAAGAAGAAGAAAAAAGAAGGAGAAGAAGAAGGAAAAGAAGAAGAAGAAAAAGAATGAAGAAAAGAAGAAGGATGAGTGAAGAAGAAGGAAAAGGAAGAAGAAAAAGAAGAAGAAGAAGAAGAAGAAGAAGAAGAAGAAGAAGAAATCTAAAGAAAAATGGATAACAAACAAGTACGATATGGGGGGGAAATGAAAAACAAGAATTAATAAAGACTTAAAAAATAGCAGATGTGAAGTGGGAGGGAAGTTGGAGTATAACAAAAATAAGAAAAGCAAAAGTAATTAAGAAAATAAAATATTCCGACATAAAAATCAAGAAAATTAAGCACAGGAAAGGAAATGCAAACTGAGGTGAAATTAAAAAAAAATCTGCTGAAAGAAACCAACAGAAATATATTATCAATAAATTAATAAATTAAATAATTAAAAGCAGACATTAGACTAAAAGGACATGCATTTAAAAATCCAAAGAATGTTATAAATTGGAGAAATTGGCATTATAAATGACAAAAGAAAAAAGTTTGAAAGTGAAAGTGAAAGAAGAAATATATATAAAAAAAAAATAAAGTATCGTAGCAAAAACACGTGGTCGGTAAAGAGTGGAATTCTATGCGGAAATAACAGAGACTTTCCGATTGTAATCAGGCTAATTACGAATTTGTTGTTTGGATTGAACGAGTGTCTGGTAATGTGATTTTTAGTTACTCTTTTCTTTCCGTTGAAAAGCGCGCACGGGACGACTCAGTCTAAAGTGGAACAAGCCAAAAAAATGTGGTGTAAATAGGAAAAATGGGTGAGAGAGATAGAGAGAGAGAGGGAGAGAGGGAGGGAGAGAGTAGGGTAGAGAAATAGAGAGAAAGGGAGAGAAAAGTATGGAGAAGTTGAGGAAAAGAAAAAAGATAAGGTGGGAGAAAATAGTGATGGTTAGAAGTGGCAACAATGGAAGAAAATGTCTGAAACGAAAGAACGATCTTCGTAAAATGATAACAGAATTTTAAGAGAAGGTAAGTGGATCATTTACAACTGTAAAACTGTATGCGGATATTATGAGAAGTATGGGATGGGAAGTAAATATATATGTGCAGACAAGGAAAGATTGAGGATTTCACAGACAGAAACATGTTGAGACAGACAGACAGACAGACAGATAGATAGATAGATAGATAGATAGATAGATAGATAGATAGATAGAGACACATAGATAGATAGATAGATAGATAGATAGATAGATAGATATGAAGAGACACATAGATAGATAGATAGATAGATATGAAGAGACACATAGATAGATAGATAGATAGATAGATAGATAGATAGATAGATAGATAGATATGAAGAGACACATAGATAGATAGATAGATAGATAGATAGATAGATAGATAGATAGATAGATATGAAGAGACACATAGATAGATAGATAGATAGATAGATAGATAGATAGATAGATAGATATGAAGAGACACATAGATAGATAGATAGATAGATAGATAGATATGAAGAGACACATAGATAGATAGATAGATAGATAGATAGATAGATATGAAGACACAGATAGATAGATAGATAGATAGATATGAAGAGACACATAGATAGATAGATAGATAGATAGATAGATAGATAGATATGAAGAGACACACAGATAGATAGATAGACAGACAGACAGACATAGACAGACAGAAGACACACAGACAGACAGACAGACAGACAGACAGACAGACAGACAGACAGACAGACAGACATGAAAAGAGACACATAGATAGATAGATAGATAGATAGATAGATAGATATGAAGAGACACATAGATAGATAGATAGATAGATAGATAGATAGATAGATAGATAGATAGATATGAAGAGACACATAGATAGATAGATAGATAGATAGATAGATAGATAGATAGGAAGAGACACATAGATAGATAGATAGATAGATAGTTAGATAGATAGATAGATATGAAGAGACACATAGATAGATAGATAGATAGATAGATAGATAGATAGATAGATAGATAGATAGATATGAAGAGACACATAGATAGATAGATAGATAGATAGATAGATAGATAGATAGATATGAAGAGACACATAGATAGATAGATAGATAGATAGATAGATAGATAGATAGATAGATAGATAGATAGATAGATAGATAGATAGATAGATAGATGTGAACAGAAATTGACATTGATATGAAGAGTCTGATATGAACAGACTTAAATATATACGTAGTGAAATAGATAGACGTGAACAGGAAATAGATAGATAAATATATATATATATAGTGTGTATTTTGGCAGCATTTTTCATTAATACAGGTTTCATTGAATAATATAGACAAGTTCTGTCTATTTATTTTGTGTAAGATCCTTTCGTATCATCTGATTAGCTTGACAGTGTTGTCACGAAAAGACAAGAAATCGCAATAATTGTTGATTTTTTTTTATGTATGTATCCAAATAATGAACAAAACAAGATATCTAAGACATCTAAGATAGATAGATAGATAGATAGATAGATAGATAGATAGATAGATATGAACAGACAGATACAAGTGAACTGAAATAGATATGAACACACACTCACACATATATATATGAAATGATAAATATGGATGTCCACGGTGATGGATATCAACAGGCTGAAATAGATAGATAGATAGATAGATAGATAGATAGATAGATAGATATGAACAGACCAAGTTAGATATATCAGATATGGATTAAATTAAAATTAAAATAAGATAAAGAACAAATAGGAAACGTGTATAAATCTAACGTGTTGCAATTTCATTAAAGCTTTATTAAAGAATGAAGAATGGCGAAAAAGATGAAAGACATTCTGATTTTTTTACTTCTGTTATATTTGATTTTCATTTGTAAATCATGTTTCACATGCATTCGACTTGTTCAACCAACGTTAGTATAATTTGTGGCATTCTGAATGAGACGATGTGTTTATTCGATATATGTACATATAATTCCAGGTGAAGAGGACACAAGGTTTTTTTTTATTTATTTTGAGTGCTCTGGCATTTATTTTATTATAAACAGTGCTCAATATAATGAGTATTATAGAGTTTAATATAATTATATGTATAATTATATGTATCAATTGTACAATTGATACATAACTATATATATATATATATATAAAATTTAAAATTTTAAAATTAAATACACGATTAAATTAAAATTTTAAAATTAAATACACACAAGCTAGGGTTAAATAGGGATTTAGGTGTTTTGAATCTTTACAAATATTTCAATAGCTGAACAATTTTTTAGATACAATTAAAAAATTCTTCTCTAAAACAAAATTTATAAGTATTATTAAAGATAGGTTTACGTTTACAAATATTTTTTTAAAAAATCTGTCGCTTTCTGCGTCACGTGATGCAAACAATGTCTCTCCATGGACGCTCTCGTGAAATACGTTTCTAATTTAAATTTTAAAATCATTTGTTTCTGATGAAGGATCGAGGACGGTCTAAAATATAAAATAGAATAATAGAAATAAACAAATACTGTCAAAAAAATACATCTTTAAACTTACAACTTTTTAGTAGTTTTTCCTATATATATATATATATATATATATATATATATATATATATATATATATATATGAATTATTTTGAACATTATTTTTACCGATACTCGTATTTAAGTAGATATTCTGTTTTTAATTAAACAGTATTTTATATTTATATCTACCGGCCTGATTATTTCACGATAAATTTTTATGACGAATATTTTATCGTGAAATAATCAGGCCGGTAGATATAAATATAAAATACTGTTTAATTAAAAACAGAATATCTACTTAAATACGAGTATCGGTAAAAATAATGTTCAAAATAATTCATTACAAATTACAAATTTCCGTAACATGTTTATATATATATATATATATATATATATATATATATATATATATATAATGTGCTGGTGTAACGCGATGAAAGAGAAAGACATTTGTAAATGACAAGTTCTTATTGATAATGGAAAACAAAAATTGCTGTTTTAAAAGTAAGGTCACATTTTTATGTTTTTCGCTAGAAAAATAAATAATCGACGATTAAAAAGGAAGGAAGGAAATAAAATAAAAAAAAAGGGGAAAAACCAAAATTGTATGAAAAAGCTGTTCGAAAAGTAACGCATTCGCTTATGCACAAATACCGTTGGGTAAGGTATTGATCCGTCTCTTCCCTCCAGTTAAGGGTTAAATAACAGGACATATTGGGTTCTATAGCCTTGGTTGGCAACCAGTCTACCGCAGAAAGCAATGGCAAATTTCTGCGGGCTAATCTTCTGTCCAGTCAGTTATGTCTCTTTCGAGACATGATCGCCCGAAGCGTGACTGACTGACTGACTTTAGAGGGAAAGAAGAGTAAATTGGCGGGAAATATGGAAGAATGAAAAGTAAAAAAGAAGGAAAATGAAGGTAGCAGAGATAGAAATAAATAAAACAAAGACAGCTATGAAAAAAAAGACTGTTAAAAAAAGAAAGAAAATGAAGATAAAGAAAGAAAAATATTAAGATGGGTGAAGAAAGAAGGAGAAAAAATAAAGACACTGAAGAAAGAAAAAGGAAAATAAAGACAGTTAAGACAATAGAAAGCAAAAGAATGAAAACAGTTAAAAAAGAAAAAAGAAAGAAAAATAAAGAAAGATGAAGACAGTGAAGAAAGAAAGAAAAAATTAAGACAGTGAAAAAAGAAAGAAAATGAAGACAGAAATGAAAAAAGAAAGACAGAAAATGAAGACAGTAAAGAAAGAAAGAAATTGATGACTGTGGAAAAAGAAAGAAAGAAAATATTAAGACGGTTAAGGAAGGAAGAAAAAGTACGAACATGAAGCTAGATAAAAAAAAAATAAAGATAGTGAAAAAGAGAATAAAAAAAAAAGAATGAAAGCAGTGAAGAAAAAAGAAGGAAATGAAGATAGAAAACAGTTTTTTTAGGAAATTGATTGCCATTTCTGTAGTGGGATTTCTAAATCTAAGAGCTTTGGCTCACTTAGAAAAACTATCTACTACTATAAGATAGTAGAATCCAACTAGTAGGCCTGCAAAATCTATATGAATCCGAGACCATGGTCGGTCAGTTTTGGGCCAAAGACTATATTTGATTAGAGGTGCCTAAGCTGCCAAGACACAGCCTTTACAGGATTTTACGATTTCGATATCCTTCCCCATGTTCGGCTAGTATACATAACTGCCATAAGGCTCTTCATCTTTGTAATCCCTGGGTGACCGGCATGAAAATCTTTCAGAATTCTTCTTTGTAGTGTTGTGGGAATGACGTCTCACTCACTATATAGCAGTACTTTGTCGCATAGAAAAAAGATATCTGAAGATTGTTGGTTCTTTTTTCAAGTTTTGGTTTAAATTTGCCAGATAAACTTATCGTTTGAAGATTCTCATTTGATTTAATCGAGAGTTACCGGGAGTTCCTTGACTGTGTTCCATAATGTGGTTTTAAATACTTTTTTCTGTCTGAATAAATGCAATCGCAGTATCTTTAAGAGGTTCTCTGTTTCAGGATTAATCTGGACAGTCTATCGGCATGACAGTAGGAACTCCATTTAAAAGTTAATATTTAAAAAGATTGTTCCCTATCTCCATAGTCTATTTGCTGTATGCACAGACAGACGTCTTTTTAGAACCGCAGATGGTCTGTAACGGTTTATGGTTTGTCTGCAATGTAAAATGTCTTCCGTGAATGTACCAGTGAAACTTCGTTGCTGCGAAAAAATCCGTAATGACTCCTTCTCAATTTGCGAATAATTCTTTTCTGCAAGAAGAAACGTTCTCGACGTATGAGCTATTGGTTTGTGAGATCCATCTGGTACCTTGTGCAGAATAATACATGTTCCAATGCGATAGGAGCTGGCGTCGCTGGCAACTATAATGTCGAGGTCTGGGTTACAGTGAGTGGGAAATAAGTCCGATGTAAAGACTTCCTTTATTTTGACGAATGGTTCTTGACATTCAGGTGTCCATTTTCAGTTCTTATCTTTTTTTAAGAGTTCGTTTAACGCAGCACGTAAGCTGTGCATATTCGGTATAAACGCCTGATAATAGTTTGCCAATCCCAAGAAACTTTGTAAGGTAGAGATATTTTCGAGAGGTGGTATGTCCTTGATTGCTGTCGCCCGTTATAGATCTGATCTTATGCCCTCTTTTTCGATAATTTATCCCAAGTATTTAATCCTCGCCATAAAAAGTCGCATTTGGACGCTTTTATTTGAACCCGTACTCCTGAATTCTTGAGAAGACTTGATGAACATGTTTCTTATGCTGTTCTACATTTTGACCGATCATTAATATTTCGTCTAAATATGCAACCGCAAAGTCAAGGTCGCTCAGCATAGTGTCCATCACTTGCTGGAAAATTGCCGGCGCAACCTTTACCTTGAACGGTAGACGTTCAAACTTGTACAACCCACGATGGGTGTTGATACAGAGCAACTTAGAACATTCTTCCTCTACCGGTATCTGAAGACACGCGATTTTTGAAAAAAAAATTCCCTCTATTTAGTTTCGCGAAAATTTTTTCCAGTCTAGGTAATGAATAATGATAATCTTTGAGTGACGCATTAAGCCGCGTCGAGAAATCGGCGCAGACCCGGATCTCGTTTCACTTCTTTTTCACATAGACTGTCGGTGAAGCCCATTGACTGTAAACAAATTTTGACAAGACATAGGTTCTTTCTAGTCTTTCGAGTTCTTCATTTATTTTTGGTAAAGAGGCAAAAGGCACATTACGTTTTTCTTAAACATTGGCTGGATGTCATCCTTTAACTCAAATTTTGCCGTCATTTTATTACACCTACCAAGGCCCCCAGAAAAAAAAAACTTCCCAAAATAGTTTCTTATAAACGTTTTATTAGATTATTTGCCTCGGTGGTCAGATTTTCAAGATTTTGACAAAACGAATTAATTGGCATGTCTCACAACTTAAATTTCTCTATTAAGTCGGTGACAAATAAATTTTCTGTCTTCTTTAATACAAACGGTTTGAGTTTTTAAAGTCCTTCCTTGAAACGTTGCATTAGCGATGGGTTTTCCCTTAAACTTGATTTTCTCCCCTGTCACGGACCTGGCCATTTTATTAGTTTTTAGCAAGGTTGCTTTTCCCAAATTTGTCCAAATGTGTAGATTTATGATTGTTAAATTTGAACCAAAATCCAACTGTAGTTTAATATTTTTATTTATAATTTGTACTTGCACGTATTTCCTAATGTTTAACCCGTCTTGTTCATCTGATTTTGTGTTTTTTCGCAGCTATTAACCATTTTATCTCGCTTGAAAATGTTAGCTCATGTGTCCGACACGTCTACAATTTAAGCACTTTTTATTTCGGTAAGAGCAGTTCTTGTAACAATGTAATAGCCCACCCCCGTAACACAGATTAGGGAGAAGTTTCATTATTTTTTTTTTTGATCGGTTTGATTTAGAGTGAGAATTAAATTGTTTTTTTTCTTTAGGCGAACTTTTCTTATGTGAGCTATGCCTGATTCCTCGATATTTTTCGAATTTTGGCGTACGCTTACGAATCTCTGGCAGACTTCCGCTATTTGTTAGAGAGTAAGATTTGGCTCATTGTCCAATTTATTCAGAATTCTAGGTCTAATTTCAGTTTCTTTAGGTGAAACTAGTCCCTGAACAAATATCAGACACTTGAAATTATTCGCACTCAATTCTGACAGTTTGACATGTTCGCAATGCTTGTTTCCGACCTACGCAAATGTAGTGTAATCTTCATTATCCTTTCTGGCTAAATTCATAAACTTCCATCTCTTATGAAAGAGTGAAATTTTAGGACTAAAAAGTTTTGTTAAAAATTTAACCGCTTCGGTAAATGTCAGTTCGCTTGTTTTACGGGGTAAATTATAGTTCACAAATTTGTGTGCCCTGTGGTGCCTAATTTTCGAAGAAGAAGGCGAACGTTCTTAGAGTCCGACCAATTTATGCAATCTATCGCATATAAATCCTGGAATCTTCTAAAATAAGAGGCAATAGTTATATCCTCGTCTGGAGAATATGCAAAAGTGTTTATTGCGCCCCAGATCGTGTTTCGTGAGAATGCTTTATTGTTTTCACTAATTTATTCCCTGTTTCCACTTCAAGCAAATTTCTTTGTTGTTGTTGTTGAGTTTGAAGCAGAAAGAAACGAGGGCAAAAGAATTAAAAAAAGAAGATACAGAATGTAGACCCTGAATGGAGAATAAATACTCAAACGGTAAACCAAAGAGACAATAAAAAAAATTGGGGAAACAGAAGCGTGTGAAAAATGAAAGACCAAAAAAGGGATATCATTGGAGAAAGAAAAAAAAAAGGTTCAATTTAAAAAAAAGAGAGAAATAAAGAATTAAAAGCAGGTTTTGAAGAAAGAAAGAAAGAAAGAAAGAAAGAAAGAGAAAATAAATAAAATATAAGCAGTGAAGAAAAAAAGGAAAATAGTTAAGAAAAAAGAATGAAGAAAAAGAAAGTATAAACAGTATAAAATGAAAGAAAGTAAAGGAAAATAGTGAAGAAAGAAGTTTTTGATGTCTTATATCTGTTTGTTTTTGAAATTCAAGCCAATTTTTTCAGCTTGCTTTAGCATTTCAAGTCATTCCTCTTACCATTTAAGTTCTCGTTGGTTTTGTTTTTCAAGTTTTAGAGCTTGGCGGGTTTAAATTCTTCCATGTTTGACGTATCTTTTTTTTATTAAACCGAATACAATTACAAAAAATATTTTTGAAAACCGAAATAAAAATTAATTGAAGTTAATTAAAAATAACTTTAATTTCTTACTTACTCAGGGAATCACGAGTGGCTTTTTTTTCTAGAAAACATGACTTCTCGTAGTTTATCTGCTCGCATTCAGGTTTAGTGTAAATTAGTTACACTTTGTTTTTTGTTTTGTTTCATTTTCTAGATTACCAAGTACTGTTGAACAGAAGAAAGTGTGACTAGAAGTAAAATTCCGTGCGTCTAATGTTGAACCAATATTGACAATTTCTACGCAGTGCTTTTGGGATCCTTAAGTCTACGTTAGAGTCCTCGTCACCAAGTTAATATATCCTGGTTAGGGGGCAGAAATGAAAGACACAAAGACGAAATAGAGTTAAACAAATATATCAACAAAAGAAACAGTGGTACAAACAGATACAGCATGAGAAAATCGCCAGTGTGACTGTAAGGGTCCGGCAGTCAGAGCTATCTGATGGAATAGATCTCTCCGCTCAAAGCAGAAACTGCTGCTTATTTATAGTTTGGAAGAGTTTATTTGTGCATGGGTAAATTATCATAACAGTTATGAAAGATAAAAATAACGGAAGAAAGAAATAAGAAAATGTAGACGGTGAAGACAGAAAGAAAAAATAAAGACAGTAAAGAAAGAAATGAAAAAAACGACAGTTAAAAAGAAAGAATGAAATAGAAGAAAAAGAAAGAAAGACAATGATGACTGTGTAGACAGAAAAAAGAAAGCAAGCAAGAAAGAAAATGACGACATTGAAGCAAGAAGGAAAAAGTTAAGAAAGAAGCTGGAGGCAGTAAAAGAAAAATAAAGAAAATAAAGACAGTGCCAAAAAAAAAAAAAATAAAGAAAATAAAACCAATTAAGAAATAAAAAATGAAATTTATGACAGTGAAGAAAGAAAAAAAGAAAATGAACGTTGTGAAGAAATAAATATCGAAAGAAAATGAAGTCAGTGAAGAAAGAAAGAAAAAATGAAGACAGTTTAGAAAAGAAAGCAAGAATGTGAAGACAGTGAAGAAAAAATGAAAGAAAGAAAATGGAGACAATGAAGAAATAAAGAATCAAAAAAGAAATAAAAAATGAAGATGAAAATAATTAAGAATAATAAAAAAGAAAGAAAATGAAGACAGTAAAGAAAATGAGAATGAAATCAATGAAGAATGAAACTAAGAAAGAAAGAAAGCAAGTAAATGAAGCTAAAAAGAAAGAAAGAAAGAAAGAAAGAAAGAAAAAAATTGAAATGAAGACAGTGAAAGAAATAGAAAAAATGCAGTTCAGCTATAAAGAAAGTAAGAAAGGAAGAAAGGAAGAAATAATACAATAAAAGAAAGAAAGAAAGAAAGAAAGAAAATATAGTCAGTTGAGAAAATAAGAAATAAACAAAATGAAGACGACGAAGGATAAAAAAAACTGAGACTGTTAAGAAAGAAAATGAAGACTGAAGAAAGAAAAGAGTATAAAAGAAAGATAATGAAGACAATGAAAAAAGAAAGAAAGAAAGAAAGAAAGATAAATGAAGACAGTTTAGAAGGAGTGGAAGAAAGAAAATCAAGGCAGTGAAAAAAGAAAACGAAGACAATGAAGAAAGCAAAAAGGAAAATGAAGACAGTGAAAAAAGGAAGAAAATAAAGACATTTAAGAAAAGAAAGAAAGAAAGAAAGAAGGTAAGCAAATAAAGACAGCGCAGAAAAAATAAAGAAAATGAATACAGTTAAGGAAAAAAAGAAAATGTGGACAATGAAGAAAATAATAAAAAAATGAATACAGTTTATAATCAATCTAGCAAATGTAGACAGAGAAGAAAAAAGAAAGAATGAAAAAATGAAGACAGCTAAGAAAAAAATTTAGAAAATTAAAAAAGAAAATGATGACAGTGAATAAAAAATAAGGAAAGAAAATGAAGAGAGCTAAGAAAGAAAAAAAGAAAGAAAAAACAGAAAGAAATCAAAGTCAGTGAAGAAAGAAAGAAAAAAGAAAATAAAGACAGTTTAGAAGGAAAGAAAGTAAGCATGTGAAGACTCTGAAGAAAGAAAGAATGAAAGAAAAAAACGAAGACAGTGAAGACATTGAAGAAAGAAGGATAATGAAGACAGTGAAGAAATAAACAATGAAAAATGAAAGAAAGAAGATGAAAACTATTAAGAAAGAAAAAAGAAAGAAAGAAAATAAAGCCAGTTCAGAAAGAAATTGAAATCAGCGTAGAATGAAAAAAGAAAGCAAATGAAAAACGGGAAGGAAGAAATGTGCAGTGGAATCAACTCGGAACGACAAATCGGAGTGCAGCGTTCGAATTCCAGTTGAATACCTTGCATTCACTTACACACACTCTTGAGAAAGGTATTAATCCGTCTCTTCCCACCAGTTATTGGTTAAATAATAGGATAGATTGGGTTCTATAGCCTTGGTCGGCAACCAGTCTACCGCAGAAAGCACTGGCAACCTACTGCATCTTTCAAGACATGATCGCCCAAAGCGTGTATCACGTAAGGCACTTAACTGACTGACTGAAGGAAGAAAGGAGGAAAATAAAGGCAGCGAAGAAAGAATACAAGAAAATAAACTCAGTGAAGAAAGAAAAGAAGGAATTATAAAAAAAGAAAATGAAGACAGTGAAGCAATAAGAATGAAAGAAAATGAAGACAGTAAAGGAAAAAGAAAGAAAATAAAAAACAGTGAAAAACAAAGAGAAAATGAAAATAGTAAAGAAAGAAAGACAGATAAGGAAAACAGTTAAGAAAGAAAGAAAGACAGAAAAGAAAGTCCGTGAAGAAAGAAAGAAAGAAAGACAGCAAAATAGAAAGTAATAAAAAGTGGGTGGAAATTTGAGACGAAAGAAAGAATTAGACTAAGAAAGAAAGAAGGGCAAAAGAATTAAAAAATGAAGATACAGAATGTAGACCCTGAATGGAGAATAAAAACTCAAACGGTAAACCAAGGAGACAATAAAAAAAATTGGGGAAACAGAAGCGTGTGAAAAATGAAAGACCAAAAGAGGGATAGCATTGAAGAAAGAAAAAAAACAGGAATCAATTTAAAATAAAAAGAGAGAAATAAAGAATTAAAAGCAGGTTTTGAAGACAGAAAGAAAGAAAGAAAGAAAGAAAGAAAGAGAAAATAAATAAAATATAAGCGTTGAAGAAAAAAAAAAGGAAAATAGTTAAGAAAAAAGAATGAAGAAAAAGAAAATATAAACAGTATAAAATGAAAGAAAGTTTTTTTTTTTATTTTTATTTTATAATCATATCACCCCAAGCAAGGCATTTTACTGCCACTGATTTGCAGGGGGTTTCATAGGAGGAAAGTTATGAGAAAGAATGACAGGTTATAGGGGGTGTCAGGTAGTGGGTAAGGAAAAGATGAGAATACTGATGAGAGTGGAGTGGACGGAGAAAGGAGCATGAGAGAGAGGATGCAGGTTAGTGAGATAGGAGATTTTTTTTTTTTTTTTTTTTTATAAGCGTTTCACCCCGAGCAAGGCATGTCACTGCCACTACTGTGCAGGGGGCTACGTAGAGTGGAGAAAGGCTGGTTAAATATAGGAAATAACAGAGGGTGAGGATACCGAGAATGAGGGTTGGGTAGATGAGAGTGTTGTGAGAATAGTTGGGAGTTAGTGTGATAGGAGGTGTCTATTAAAGGAAAATAATGAAGAAAGAAGCAAATGTAAACATCTAAGAAAAAAGGAAAAAGAAAAGAAAGATAATAAAGAAAGAAGAAAATATAATGAAGAAAGAAAGAAAATATAAACAGTTTAAAAAACGGAAGACGAAAAGGAAGATAGCGAAAGAAATAAAGAAACAGAAGACAATTAAGAAAGAAAGAGAGAAATGAAGAAAAATATAAGATGTAAATAGTTAATAAAGAAGGAATAAAGAATACGACTATAGTTAACAATTAAATAATAAAACGTATGGCGGTTTAGAAAGAAAGAAAGAAAGAAAGAAAGAAAGAAAGAGAACCAAAAGAAAATAAAGCAAAAAATAAAATAAAAACGATTACAAAAAAAAAAAAAAAGAAAGAAAAAGATGTCAGTGGAGAAAAAGAAAAAAAAAAGAAATGATGTTCAACGAAGAAAGAAAGAAAGAAAGAAAGAAAGAAAGAAAGAAAGAAAGAAATGATATAAATAATTCGGTAAGAATCCCTAAGAAAAGAAAATCTAACTGGTAAACTTATCAAGAGGCAAGAAAAAATAAAAAATATATAAAATTCGCTGAAAAAAAGGAAGAAAAGGCAGGCAAAAGCCTAAAGGAATGATAAAAAAAAGCTTTGACTATTTTTGCACAA
Organism: Ascarosepion bandense; assembly: GCA_037127315.1. Taxonomy (NCBI): domain Eukaryota; kingdom Metazoa; phylum Mollusca; class Cephalopoda; order Sepiida; family Sepiidae; genus Ascarosepion; species Ascarosepion bandense. Next base: position 79,115 of record JBBBDQ010029039.1, on the reverse strand, counting down.
GAGAATGGAAGGAACCAAACTCGAATTGAAACCCGACTCCCTGAGTTCTCATTGCGAGCCACTATCCATTAAGAAAGGTAGAAATTAACAAACTAAAATAATGAATTCAAGAGAAAGATGTTCTTCAAATCTAAATCTATCTTTATCTGTTGAACAAAGAAGTGTACAACAAAGAACTAGAAAAAAAGGAAGATATTTTGGCTTGAGTTGGGTTGAAGAATTTGGCGTCATGTCAATACATTTTGCACCATTCTTTGATGAAATCTGATTTTTATTATGCATGAGCAGAGCCGATAGGTAAACATTGGTTTGATTTATCGTTGTGTATTAGTAATTTGAAAATATTAACCGTTTCATTATAAGAAAACCTTCGGCATTTATGAATCAAGTTCAAAGTTACTGTCAGTTCAAAGTTATAGAATCTCTCTATTACAACTTTTTTTCATGAAAATAAGTTTCTCAAGTCCACTGTTATCGTTCTTTTCAGTATTGATGGGGACTTTCTCCCAGTATTTATGGGGATACTTTCCAGTCCTGATGAGGACTTTCAGTATTTATAGAAACTCCTCCCAGTATTGATGGGTACTTCCTCCCAGTATTTATGGGGATACTTTCCAGTCCTGATGAGGACTTTCAGTATTTATAGAAACTACTTTCAGTATTGATGGGTACTTCCTCCCAGTATTTATGGGGATTCTTTCCAGTCTTGATGGGGGGCTTCCAGCATTTATAGAGATTCTTCCCAGTATTGGTGGGGACTTCCAGTATTTATAGGGATTCTTTCCAGCATTGTTGAGGACTTCCAGTTTTTATAGAGATTCTTCCCAGTATTGGTGGGGACTTCCTCCTAGTATTTATGGGGATTCTTTCCAGTTTTGATGGGGACTTTCTGTATCTATAGAGATTCCTCCCAGTATTGATGGGGACATTTTTCCAGTATTAATGGGGTTTCCATCTACCATTGATGGGTATTTCCTCTCAATATTTATAAGTGTTCTTTCCAGTATTAATGAAGGTATCATTCTAGTACTAATTGAGCTCATGTTGGTGGTGATGAGAGTACCTTTCTAGTATTATTTGGCATTCTTCCCAGTATTGATAAAAATACCCTTTTTGTGTTGATTAGACTTCCTGTCAGTATTAATGGGGACATTCTTCCAGTATTGATTGGCTTCCATCCAGTATTGATGCAGGGCTCATTCCTGTATTGACGTGGCGATTTCTTTTAGTATTGATGTGGGGGCTCTTTTTAGTATTGATGGTGATTCTCTTCTGGTATTGATAAGAACTTCAAGTATTAATGGAGATTCCTTCCAGTATGGATGGGGACATTCTTCCAGTATTAATGGTGTTTTCATCTAGTATTCATGCGTCTTCCATCTTGCATTGATGGGAAATTCCTTCCAGTATGTATAAGGATTCTTTCCATATTAATGAAGATATCCTCCTAGTATTGATTGTGCTCCTGCCAGTATTGATCGGGGTATCTTTCTAGTATTATTGGGTTTTTCTTCCGGTATTCATGGAGATACACTTCTAGTGTTGATTAGACTTCCTATCAATATCGATGGAAACATCCTTCCAATATTAACGGGCTTCCTTCCAGTATACATGCGGGGCTCCTTCCTGCATTGATGTGGCGTTTTCTTTCAAGATTTATGTGGGAGCTTCTTTCTTCCTGTATTGATGGGGACTTCCTTCCAATATTAATGAGTCTTTGTTCCAGTATTGATAGGGACTTTCCAGTACGCGTGGTTGAAAACGGATGGTTCTAGCTAAGATCTACAGGCTTCATTTGCTCGAAACCAGTTTAAATCATTGATCTGAGAAAGCTTTGTGAGTACAACTGAAAAATATTTTGTCCCAAACTTACAAAAATATTTTACTTTTATCATGGTATAATTATTAATTTGAAAATGATTCTAATTTTTATGCCGTCATTACGGGCTCGAAAGATTACTGATGTTTTCTATGCCGTACTAACAGTATAGCCCGGCGTTGCTCGGGTGTAATGAAAGCTTTAAAACCAATCCATAGTTCTGCAGCTCAGACTCTTTGGACGTTGGCACGAAAGACAAAAAAGCAATAGATGTTTCCAGTTAAAGCGAAACCACAGACAGAAAGAAAAAATGAAAGGATGTAAGTCAAATTTTGATTTCCTGGTATCCATATCAAATAAGTTTTTTTCGTCGTAAACTGAATTTTGAAGGCTAAATAAGTCCTCTGAGTAAATGATATCATGGCTGAGACTAAGAACTACAATTATACCTACTTAGAGACAAACCTGAAGCAAAAACTAAAATAAAAGGGCTGAAAAAATACAGACATACACACAAACATCTTGCCTTTTGTATATATATATATATATACATATTATCGATTTTCTGCACTATTGTAAGAATTGTAACCTTGAAACTTCTGAATATCGTTTCATATGTCTTTATCTATGAGTGTATCAAATTTGATTAAAATCGGACCACTCCTTCTTTAACCCAATTTTTTCGATTATCGATTTTCGATATTTATCGGGGGTACCTTGACACAAAACCTAGCTAAGAACACTAGCAGACGCTTATAGTACAACTGTGTAAATTTTCAAGAAAATCGGTTCAGCCGTTTCGGAGTCTATAGGTAATGAATACACACACACACACACACACACACACACATACACACACACACACACAAAGTTCCATTTATAAATAAGTTTAGATTTGTTAACTATTTTGAAAGCCCAGTCATCAGGTACTTCCAATGTAGCTGTAAACTCGTCACTAGACATTATTGTTGAGACATCTGTTTCCTTTTATAGAAAGAGAGATCTAGGTAGGCAAGGAAAGGGAATGATGTAGAAAGATAGGGAGATGAAGAAACAGAAGAAAAAATAAAAAAAGAAGTAGAAAAAGAAAGTGATTAAGAAAGTGATATAGAAAATGTGAGAGAGGGAAAGTGAGAAAGAGATGGAGAGAGAGAGAAGCAAGACAGCAGAGGAATAGACAGAACGGGAAAGGGATAATGCGGCATAGATAGATAGATAGATAGATAGATAGATAGATAGATAGATAGATGAAATGACCGAGATAGATAGATAGATAGATAGATAGATAGATAGATAGATAGATATGACAGAATTAGATAGATAGATAGATAGATAGATAGATAGATAGATATCTATCTATCTATCTATCTAGATAGATAGATAGATAGATAGATAGATAGATAGATAGATAGATAGATAGATAGAACAGAATTAGATAGATAGATAGATATGAAATGACCGAGATAGATAGATAGATAGATAGATAGATAGATATGAACAGAATTAGATAGATAGATAGATAGATAGATAGATAGATATGAACAGAATTAGATAGATAGATAGATAGATAGATAGATAGATAGATATGAAATGACCGAGATAGATAGATAGATAGATAGATAGATAGATAGATAGATATGAAATGACCGAGATAGATAGATAGATAGATAGATAGATAGATAGATAGATAGGGAGAGAGAGAAGGAGAGAGAGAGAGAGTAAGAGAGAAGAATGATAAAAGAGAAAGTGTCAGAAAAGGAAAAGTAAGTTTTTTTTATGCTTTTATAATCATATCGCCCCAATCAAGGCATTTTACTGCCACTGATTTGCAGGGGGTTACATAAGAGGAAAGTTGTGAGAAAGAATGACAAGTTATAGGGTGTGTCAAGAATTGGGTAAAAGAAGTATGAGAATACTGATGAGGGTGTAGTGGTCGGAGAAAGATGCATGAGAGAGAGAGGTTGCAGATTAGTGAGATAGGAGATGACTATTCACTTTACATTTAAATTCTTGGAGATTATAGCTGTTGGGGAAGCAAGTAAACGGAAGGAAATTCCACAGGCGGAAAGTGCGAGAAAAGAAGCTGTTGAAGTAGAATTTGCGTTTACATTTTATTGGTTTAACAGTAAAAGGGTGGGATCTAGTTGCTAATCTTGTGGCTCGAGTAAGTCCATATATAGGGGGCGCCAGTGAGGTAAGTTCATCGGAGAAGAAGCCGTGATTGTGACATGATCTATCATTTTTTAATTTTTTTCTTTATTTAATCATTTCACGCCAAGCAAGTCGGGACATCCACTAGTGCACAGGGGGCCACAGTGAGAGGGAGATATTGATTTAAGGATAAATAATAAACGAGATTCAATAAGATATAAGAAAGCAGCCGATGTTGAAATTAAAGTTTTCAAGATTGTAGCTATCAAAGAAGAAAGTAAACGGAAGGAGTTCCATGGAAAACATGTTCATAATTATTAATAAAATAAACTGAATTTATTAAACATCTACAAAACGTCATAGGTCTTGTTAGAAAAGAATTTATATAATTAAATTTGTTTTTTTAATTATATGTTCATATATTTTACATTGCGACACAGAAAATCCTACATTTCGAGTTTTTTTTACCTCCTCATCAGACAATGTTAGATCACGACAAGGTAAAAAACTCGAAACAGAGAAATTTCCGTGTCGCACTGTAAAATATATCAATTTTAATTAAAAAACAAATTTAATTATCTTATGCTCTGCAATATTTGTTGTATTGAGCACTTTTATAAAAATAAGTCAGTCAGTTAAGTGCCATACATGATACACGCTTGGGCGATCATGTCTAGAAAGAGACATGACTGACTGGGCAGAAGATTATTCCGCAGTAGGTTGCCATTGCTTTCTGCGGTAGACTGGTTGCCATCCAATGCTATAGAACCCAATCTGTCCTGTTATTTAACCCATAACTGAAAGGAAGAGACGGATTAATACCTTTCCCAAGTGAATAAACGTCGGAAAACTCGAAATTGTAAACGAGTTATTATGAGACCTCGATTTTTACCATTCGGTGTCTTCAGGTGATTTACAATCACTGATTTTACCGTTTTTGTTTTTTAAGAACGCTCAAGTAACGGGGATATTTTGAAACTTCAAGTAACGGGTAATTTTTGAACGCGCATTTTTCAAAATTAGAAGAAATTATAACATTTTCATCCATAGTTCTATGAATCTAATAGATATTTTATGACATGGTTACACTTAGTCATAATTTCTGTTCTTTCATTCAGTAATTAATTATGGTTGGGAACAACATAATAACTAATTTTTCTTCCTGGCACAGTCTACATATTTTGCCACCGTTGTAAGGTTTTGCTGTTTTCACTATACTATCGTTATGTCTGTTTTTTTCTTCATATATATATATATGTGCCCTGACTTTTCATGGAGGACCGTTTACGCTGAAATTATTTTTTTCCCGTTAAAGGGTTTTTCTTCCCCCACCACTTTTCTCTCGGAGCATTTATGGCTATATATATATATATATATATATTTGTAAACGAGTTATTACACGACCTACGTTTTTACCATGTGTTGTCTTCAGACGATTTGCAAAACTGAGTCTACCGTTTTTGTTTTTTATAAAAACACTCACGTAACGGGGATATTTTGAACCCTCATGTAGCGGGGAATTTTTGGACGCGCAATTTTCAAAATTAGAAGAAATTATAACGTTTTCATCCATAGTTCTATCAATCTAATAGCTATTTTATGGGATGGTTGCACTTAGTCATAATTTCTATTCTTTCATTCAGTAACTCGTTTACAAATGAAGAATATTCAAAAGTTCTATAATATAATTGTATTGAACACTTTAAAAAAAGAGTGTATAATGGTTTAATTTTATAATGACCAAAGACTAAGTAATTAAATAATCATTATATATATATATATATATATATATATATATATATATATATATATACTAGCACTATAGCCCGGCGTTGCTCGGGTGTAATGAAAGCTTTAAAACCTATCTATGTTCCTGGAGCTCAGACTCTTTGGACGTTGGCACGAAAGACTAAAAAGCAGTAGTTGTTTCCAGTTAAAGCGAAACCATTCTTTCTATAATCCAATTTTTTCGATTATCGATTTTCAATATTTATCGGGTGTACCTCGACACAAAACCTAGCTAAGAACACTCGCAGAAACTTATAGTACAACTGTGTAAATTTTCAAGAAAATCGGTTCAGCCGTTTCGGAGTCTATACGTAACGGATACATACACACACAGGCACACACACACACATACAGAAACAAAGTTCCATTTATAAATAAGTTTAGATTAGATTTAGATAGATAGATATATATTACGGAAATTAACGAAGCCTGGTTATAAACAACCGACAATTTGAAATTATTTGTTTGAACATTATTTTTGATAAATACTCGTATTTAAGTAGTTATTCTGTTTATAATCAAACAGTATTTTATATTTATTTCTACCGACCTGATTATTTATAATAATTTTTTGTGACGAAAACGTGTGTTATTCGTCAGGATTCGAACCTGCGACCCCATATACATATAGGGGAAACTACCATATGATCTGGCGCGTCTTAGACATCTCGACCACGAATGACGATTAGTCTAAACGAAGTCAAATTTCTGAATTCATCGCAACAACCATCTCTGCTCTGAAATGTATCATAATGTCAACAAATGATAATTTTTTGTGTATATGGGTCGCAGGTTCGAATCCTGCCGAATAACACACATTTTCGTAACAAGAATTTATCGTAAATAATCAGGCCGGTAGAAATACATATATAATACTGTTTAATTAAAAACAGAATATCTACTTAAATACGAGTATCGATCAAAAATAATGTTCTAACAAATCATTTCATATATATATATATATATATATATATATATATATATATATATATATATGCTCTGTTCATAGTACATTGTACAATGTTTTATTAGCACCTATATACAGATAAATACATTTATTAACAGTAGTAGGCATTCGTCGTTCAGGGTTGACCATAGGTAGCATCAAGCTAGTTGTCTGCTTGGCGGGAGCATCTGCGTCTGTGACTGTAGATACCAATAAGTGAGTGACAGTCTCTGTTTCAGAGGCTGCATTTATGTTTTGTTGCTGGTCTGTCGGAGCTGTCATTTTGCTTTCTGCGAACCCGCTTCTCCATGGCGGCTTGTTACAGTTGCTCCTCCCTTGTTTTGTGTTGGTGGGCCAAGGTTTTTCTCCAGTTAGACCGGTTGACTGATACGCTCTCCCATCACTTCGTGTTGATGCCCATAGCCTTCATGTCGCATTACGATGTCACGATACTGAAGCTGTGGCCGCCCAGTGGTTTTTCTTCCAGAGGCCAGCTCTTCATGCAGGAGGTCTTTTGGAATGCAACTGTCAGGCATGCGGTGGAAATGGACTAGCCTGTTTATTAACACACACACACACACACACACACACACACACAGAGACACACAGACAGACACACACACATATACATATATATATATATATATATATATATCTGTGTGTGCATGTGCGTGTGTATGTGTGTTTGTATACACTGCTTATATACAACACGTTAAACTTACCCTTTTTTGATTCCATGTGCCCATGGCTTAGGAAGTAGTGCCTCCGACTGACACCATAATCGGTCGAGTTTCGATCCCGGCCAGAATCAAGTAGATGTGTCTAGCCAGACTGATGAGCTGTGGTACAGCGAAACAAACTGGTATGTCGATGACTAATATATATATTAAGAAAATTTATATTTATATTTCTATATATATATATATATATATATATATATGGATATCAATAAATCTATTTCTATATATATATGTGGATATCAATAAATATACATATGTATATACACGCATGTACATAAATATTTCCCACATGTTAATAAAACAGTGCTCGATATCATATAACAGAGCTCTAAAGTATATATTAATAAATATACACATTGATTTATGTCTATACTACAACTCGGAGTTTTATCGGATGAATCTCCGAGTTGCGCTATAGATGAAAGGTAATATGTATATTTATTAATATATATATAGAAAGAGAGAGAAGAAGGGAGAGAAGGGAAAAGAGAGAAAGACGTAAGAGAGAGAGAGAGAGAGAGAGAGAGAGAGAGAGAGGTGGAAATGAACTCATCCGAACTGACTAATGCTATTCATTGTCTTCTGAATTATTATTTAAAAGCCAGTTGAGCAGAGTGTATTTTTTATCAAGAGTACAACCGCACTGCGGGCAATGGGAGTTTGGGCGGGAGGGGGTCGATAACATGATGTGGGCGGGGTCTGGAGAAGATACGGAATGTGTGAGTCTAGAAGATGGGCTTGTAAAGAAAGGGGCGAGAAGCGACTGAAAATGAAAGAAATGAGAGCAAAATGTAATATATATATATATATATATATATATATATATATATATATATATATATATATATATATATTTTACATTAAAGAAACACGTAAAAAGAAACAAAGAAAAAAGAGTAGAAAGATAGGAAGAAAGAAAAGAAGGAAGAAAAGAAATGGATGAGAAGAACAAAAGAATATAAAAAATTAAAACAAAAAGAAAAGAGAAGAAATACAAAAGTAAAGAAAGAAAGAAAGAAAGAAAGAAAGAAAGAAAGAGAAAAGTGACCAAAGGAGCAAAAAATTAACAGAAAAAAGAATAAATAAATAAATAAAAAGACTAAAAAAAAAAAAACAAAGACAGAAAAAAAAAGAAAAGGACATAAATTAGAAAAAAGGAAAAACAGCAAGAAAAATAGAAGAAATGAACCAAAAAGAACTGGAGAAAAGAAAGAAAGAAAGAAAGAAAGAAAGAAAGAAAAATGAAAGAAAGAAAGAAAGAAAGAAAGAAAGAAAGCAAAAAGAAAGGGAAAAAGTAAAAAGAAAATAAAAAGAAAAGGAGAAAGTAAAAAATGGAGAAAAAATGAAAGAAAGAAAGAAAGAAAACAGCATAAATAGAAAAAAAAGAAGAGAAATGATTAAAGAAAAAAATGAGGGGAGAAAACAAGAAACAAAGAAAAAGATAAGAAAAGAAAAGAAAAAAGGAGAAAAAAAAAGAATGATTGGCAAACAGTAAGGGGCTGGAAGGAGAATTTTCTCGTCCCATTTAACTTTTTAATGTGGTTCTTTTACTGACAGACAGGCCATCAAGATGTAGACTGTATATGTTTTCTGCGAAGCAAGCAGGAATTTATCTCGGTTACGATAGACCAATATGCATATTTTCTACATTGGAAAATATTTAAAAAAATGCGTGCGTCTTCGTTGTAACACCGAAACCAGATTTAGTTAAGAGTATTTAGTAAACAGCGCAATAAGGCTACTAATGTACGACTAATAAATATATATTTCCTTCCTCGAGTCTATGCACGAGTCAATCGGCAGACGCTGATTGAAAACAAGCCGTTGTAAAATTTAAATGTTAATGTATATGAAGTAACTATATATATATATATATATATACATATATGATTAATAAAGAGACGTTCTTCACTTAACTGAGCAGTGTTATTACAGTCATGCCGACTTCAAAGTTTCGTGATGGTATTATTGTGATTTCTTCACTCGTCAGGGTTTTTTGTTTCACTGCTGTTGCTTCCCAATGTTTTTCTCTATTTATATGAATTTTAGTGTAATTTAATATCTTTCATTGTGAGTGATTCGTTTTTAAAATGTTGTAGGTAGTAAATTGCTTTATATATGTTTCTAATTCAAATTTAAAAATCACTTGTTTCTGATGAAGGACCGAGGGCGGTCTGAAATATAAAATATAATAAAAATAAACAAATACTATTAAAAAAAAAGTACATTTTTAAATTCAAAACTTTTTATTAATATTCTTTCCTATGTATATATATATATAATGTAGAATATTTCGTATATTAGTCAGGTAAATTCCGATTGGGGTGAACTCAAAAGAGCTCAATGTTAAATTTATATACTTAATTTAGCAGAGTAATATAACTCAGAAAAAAAATTTAGATATTCTAATACGTATTACCCATGAAACAGTAGAATATCTAAAATTTTTGTATATATATATATATATATATATATATATATAAAGAGAGAGAGAGAGAGAGAGAGAGAGAGAGAGAGAGAGAGAGAGAGAATGACAACCCATGAAGACGGAGAAGATGATCCAAAAGATTTTCTCTAAAGAGAGATCTCAATTAATATTATCCAGAGCAAATATATTGAGAAGAAGACTCAATACACGGTTAAACAGTTATAAATACAGAATTTATTTCAGCAATGTAAAAAAAAAAAATATCCTTACAATTGCCTCGTTCAGACCGTTGATCTATTTTATGGCAGTTTTAAAGATCTTTCTTTACATTTCTGAAATAAATTCTAGATTTACACCCGTTTAATTATCTTTTGAGTTTTTTCTCAATATATATATATATATATATGTGTGTGTGTGTCTGTGTGTGTGTGTGTGTGTATTTGTATGTGTGTGTGTTTTAATGTATATATATATATATATATATATATATATATATATATAAAACAAATATCATACACCAAGAAAACAACAAAAGCAAAGAATAGATTCTCGGGGCAATATTCATTAAAACACTTAAACTGTCGATTTATGATCAACTATGAATACTGTAGTAATGTTCTAAAATGTTTGTAAAAAGAACAGTTTTTTCATGCTTTAATACGTGTATGGCCATGACATTACAGCATATAAAAAAAAATTCCATTTTGGATAATTTTTACGTTCTAATGAACGTTAGCAATTTGACAACCGTTATATTTGAAGCAGAAAAAAAATTACAGTAATTTTTAGCAACACAGTTTTGCGGTTATTTTTGTTACCATAACTCACATCCCTGAAGATGATTTCGGAAAGAGATTGAAAGTACTTGGGTACCTTAAGAAATGAATGCTAAATAACATCTGTCAACGTTACAGCTCATTTCTGACATCTTTCAATTATAATACACGAACGATTATCCGTGAGTACGAAGAGATTTAATTAAAAATAACCAGTCACAATGTTTTCATTTTATTTAATCTGACATGTCGAAAAAAAAATTTGCTGCCTAAGTACACAAATTTTAATATATATATATATATATATATATATATCGCTGTGTATAAGCTATATATATATATCCGAGTGAATAAGGAACGAAGAAAAATTTACAACGTCCAAAACATTAATTTATAACAGTGCGCGGTATATAATATAGAGCTGTGAATATTTATTATAAATTATAGTTTAGAACATGTACAATTTTTTTTTATCCACTACAAAGTCTACATTTTATTTCGACATTGAAATTACAATGTCTCATCAGGTGGTGTGGGACGGAATGGAATGCCTCTTTTCTTATATGGAATAAGTTAGTTTTCCTTTTTTTTTTTTTAAATAATTCCCCTCTTTGTATCAGGATAATAAACTTTACAGGAAATTCATAGATGGAGCGAAAAAATAGCAGTTCGAGTTTTCTTTGGAAAAAATCTTTTCTTCAACAAATAGATTAAAGGGGACGAGAAAAGGAGATGGGTACTACAAAAAAGGAATATCACATCAAATGTAATAAAACTGAAGGGAAAATGATAAGATCAGATAAATGCGAAGGGAAATAGACAAGAGAAGAATAGGGTCAAGGAAAAAGAAAAAAAGAGGAGGAAAAATGTTGGTTAGCACAGAAATTCTTCGGGGTCAAACCCCAAAGTGAATCTCCATTTTGATTAGCCACACACACACACACACACACACACACACACACACACACACACACAGTAAACCGAAAGTATTTGTCATTTAAATGTAAATCGTCTGCACAACCACACCAACATTGCCTGATGATGAAAATTGATCTCGAAACATAGAAATTTCCATGTCGCAATGTAAAATTTAGATATATATATATATATATATATATATATTCTGTTGGTGACACGACTCGGAGTTTCAAGGATGGAGAGAGCGAAAGATGAGCGGGATAGATTTCAATAAATAGCCAAAACATTAGTCTCAATGATATATACATATATATAATGAAACTATACCTCAATCAACAAACTGTCTCTCGGATTTTTAAATCATTCGTCTTTAATAAATCTATGAAAAAGCTTATTAATGTGAAACGTTAGATTAAAGACACCTTTTTCCTACTTGTTCTTTACTTGTTGTACTTATATATATATATATATATATATGGGTGTCAGTCGGCGATTCTACCTCTGAGCTATGGGCGCTAAAACGGTAAATGGTAAAATCAGTGATTGCAAATTGCCTGAAGGCACTACTCATGGTAGAAACCTAGGTCGCGTAATAACTCGTTTACAAATGTTCTACAATATAATTGTATTGAACACCTTTAATAAAAAAATGCATTGGTCTAACCTTATATGACTAGAAACTAAGTAATTAAACAATCAATCAATCAATATATATATATTTATATCTGTGTGTGTGTGTGTGTGTGTGTGTGTGTGTGTGTGTGTGTGCAATCATATTATTTCCCAAGCAAAGCGAGAATGGCACTAGTACGCAGAGGTGAAAAGTGCGAGAAAATCACTGTGTATAAGGCGGGATGAGGAAAAAACAAAAGATGAGAGAGATTCAAGAAGATAGAAGGTGGCTATTGACATTGCATTTCAGTTTTAAAGCAAGTTCTACAGGCGGAAAGCACGAGAAAAGAAACTGTTGAAGTAGAAGTGGAGGTTGCATTTAGCTAGTTCACAGTAAATGGATAGGACCTTGACGCCAACCTATTTCTTCTTCTTCTTCTTCTTCTTCTTCTTCTTCTTCTTCTTCTTCTTCTTCTTCTTCTTCTTCTATGTTCCTTGTCCTTTCAGAAAGAGACACGACTGACATGGCAGAATATTTTCTCGCAGTAGGTTGTTATTACTTTTTGCAGAAGACTCGTTGCCAACCAAGGCTGTAGAATCAAATCTAGGCTACTATTTATGTTGTGAAGTAGTTTTCGCACTGAAGGTTATAATCGTTCTATGTCGGTTGCTAATCGACTTAACGCACCTAAATTTTCCACTGAAAGCTGACTCCTTGCTATTCGGCTAGATACCAACTAATATCAACTGTCTAGAACTCCTATGAACTTCCCAAGAACTCCTAAGATCTCCTCTTATGAATATAGGTGGGAGAATGCATTATCTGAGGAATAGGTGTGTTTCCCCATAACAATTTAACCCACTGCTGGAGAGAAAAGCGACGGATCACTACCTTTCCCAAGGGATTGAAGCATGGCCGAATTGGCGTCAGTCAGTGATTCTAGCTATGGGCGCTCTGTAGAAAGAGGCAGACTATATATATATATATATATATGTATATATATATATATATATATAATTTTTTTTTCTTTCATATATAGTCAGTTTTAGATCCACTGGAGTGACAGGGTGTAATCGATTTCTATTTTTTCCTCAGGTTCGGTCATTTTCAGGGGTGTGGAATAATATGAATCTATTGTCGGGGTATATGATAAAATTGGTTTGGCCTTGAAAAATATTGAGTCATCCGATGTGATTGCAACATGTTTCTGTCAGGCCCAGACACTATTTTCTAAACTGTCGAGTAGTTGTCATCGGAACATGATCTGCGATGAACGTTACTCTGCGGAAGCGTACATAAATTGTAACTCTGCACGAATACACTGGTAAGCCTTACAGAGAGATCGCAGATATTGTTGGTGTCAGCCTTTTAAATGTCAGTTTTGCCATCAAAGCGAAGAAACAAACTGGTTCTATCAGTCGAAAATGTAAAAGAAAATGCGGTCGAAAGAGAAAAACGACGATAAACGATGATGCATACACGATCAGGAAAAGTTTGAAAAATCCTAGGAACACATTATTCGTTTTGTTTCAATTAATTTGCACTAGGATATATATATATATATATATATATATATATATATATATATATATAGTTTAAATTGTGTGTATTTAGGCAGCATTTATTCATTCATGAATGTTTCATTAAATACTATAGACAAGTTTTTTGTCGATTTATTTTATGTAAGTTTTTTCATATCGTCCCCAATCTCGTGTGGTCATGTGAGACGCCACAGACTGTAGTGCGATTTTCGCTACCAGCACGCACGGCATGTGTTCGCCAATCCTCCACACAAACAAAATAGACGACTACTACTATCGTTCGTCCGCGAACTGCTCGTTACAACCAACATTATTTTCATCTTTGATAATGGCTGTTGTAAGCCGAAAGCTCAGAAAGGATTAAATAAAAAACATGTATCAATATTGTGATTTTCTTTCCTCTTTCAATGATGATGATATTAAGCTTATCAGACGATATGAAAAATGTTTACATAAAATTAATCGACAAAACTTGGCTATATTATTTAATGAAACATGCATCATGATTTTATATATATATATATATAAATCCTGAAATTTAATAGCTATTTCAGCGATAAAACTCTCGCTCCATCAGCAAAATACACCAGTAAACAGTTGTATTAAAATTGCTCAAAATACATTAAAAAAAGAAACGAAAAAGACAAAGGTTTAACATGCAGCGCTCTTAAAGTTCTTGTATTGCATTCAAAACAAAGCGTTAGTTTATTGAGTTAATCTATAACGCTTGACGATACCGAAAGTTTGAAACTATTGTAGCGTAATTGGCATGTCTCCCTAATTTTGATACACACACACACACACACACACACACACACACACACACATATATATATATATATATATATATATATATATATAGTACTGTGCAAAAGTATTAAGACAAGAACTATTCTGTCTTTTATTAGACATATCAACAGAAAATAAACAATTTAATGAAAGTAATTTATTTGATTTCCCCAACAAATGAAAAAATGCTCATTACAAAATAAATTTAATATTTAGTATAATAGCCTTTTGCTTTGATCACAGACTTCATTCTGTCAGGCATTGACTTCACCAGCTTCTTCAAAGCATTTAATGCTATCTCCTGCCAAGCAGCTTGTATTTGTTCCCAAAGTGTGTCTTACTAAATAACATTTGATTTATCAATTCGAGAGGAGATAAGGAGAAAAAAGTCTGTCATATCTAAGGGTGATAGAATAATGAGTAGTTTCAAAATAACTTGTTTAAAAGAGAATATGAAAAAATTAAATATAACTTCTTTTTAATACATTTCTTTTACACCTGGTATTCATTAGCAATTTATTTGGCTTTTCACTCTGTATTTGAATTTCAGTGAGGTTTTTAGGGAAATTATCCCTGTCATAATACTTTTGCACGCTATTGGTAGTGTGCAAAAGTGTTAGGACAGGGGTGATTTTAAATTTTATTTTGATGCCTCATAAAATAGTTCACAGTTTTGCACAGTACTATATATATATATATATATATATATATATATATATATATATATATATATAATGTTGAGTTATTATAATGTTTGGGCTGCAAAGTTTATTGTTTTTTCCAGTAGGTTTACTGATAAAAATAATGATAAAAATACTTTGGCGATCAAGCCTCTTTGTTGTAGAGTGCTCGATGAAACCTTGCCCTGACGAATAACCATATCATAAGGATTTTCTTATGAAACTTCGAAACTGCTCGGTTAATTGATAAACTTCTCAGCATTAGACACACACACACACACACACACACACACACACACACACACACACACACATATATATATATATATATATATAGTTGAATATATGAATAGAAACCAGACAATGATTTAAAAAATGATTAAAATTTAAAAAAAAATTAAGAGTCTATGTTGATTGAAAACTGTCTCTGGATTTTTTAAAAAATTAAAAAAATTGAAATTATTCGTATTTAAAAAATCTTTGAAGAAGCTTGTTAAAGTGAAACATGTCAGATTAAAGACACCTTTTTCTACCTGTTCTTTACTTTTTCTACTCATATATATATATATATATATATATATATATATACAAGTAAATAATTAAATATGAATACATTTCTTAATAATTGGTAATTTTAAATATTACGATGCTTTGAGTGTGAATTCTGTATTATACGACCTTTTGTGAATTTGAGTGTATTTTCATGCCATTTTTAATGCAAAATACTTTATAACACTGAATTTATAATAAATATAATATCAAACAATTTAATGGAGTTATGTTATAATTCGTTTGAAAAGAAGAAGAAGAACCTTGTTTCAGTTTAGATGCATCTGGCGCATATCTGTAACAGAACTCATTTAAGGGAACAACTTAAATACTTTTCAAAAAATGCAGTCAGTGTTATCAACCAAAGCTTTATGTTTTAACGTATATTTAAATGATTGTAAAGAGAACCATGTTATCTTTATCGAGCACAATTTTCGGTCATGAAAACACATGCCCAAGGGTTGTTTTCAGTCCATTGCAAATGTGGTCTTACCCATCCACTCAGAACCAAATACCTTTAAGGGAGGGGTTCACTTAAAGAAATAATATGTGAAATAATATGTGGCTGTTTACTTAAGGGAAAATCGTAACTTTTCCACAAAATTTTGGCCTAAAAGTTTTATCACTGTGAGTTTTATCTTTATTCTTGTTCTTTTTTTGTTTTTTTGTTTTGTTTTTTGTTAAATATTCTCTTAAATTTTAAGACACGGGACTATTATTCTCTGGCATGCTCTAATCTATTTGCAATGGTTTATTCACGGTATTTCAGCTGTTTTATTCTTCGACCTTAATGCTTTCAGAAATGATTCTTATTATTAAAGTTCTTTTCATTACAACGTAAGGGCCGATAAATTCTTCAGCCTCCTTACATCTTACAGGAAATTATGAGATGCTGTATTCATGCGACTCTATTCCGGACTTAGTAAACAATTTATAAATCTATTTCTCCTGATATGTATATATATATATATATATATATATATATATATATATATATGTGTGTGTGTGTGTGTGTGTGTGTGTGTGTGTGTGTGTGTGTGTGTGTAAAAAATTCAGATAGAGTGTATCTGTAAAGGGACAATGTGAATAAAGGCAATATTCTGAGATAAATTTTCTTTCACATACAAACCCACACACATATACATATAAATATAGTGTTGTACTGTAAGAATGCTTAGCGCCAAGGTTTTTGCTTTTCAGTGGTTTTACTAATAAAATGTATTTTGGTGAGCAGGTTTGGATATAGAACGTTGATAAGAACAAAAAGTTTGTCGCATTGCAAAGCAACCCTGAGGAGTGAGAACATCATAACAGTGTCCTCACGAAACTTCGAAGACGGCATAAACCTGATCAGTTAAAGGGATAAACTCATTGCAATGAGAGAGAGAGAGAGAGAGAGAGAGAGAGAGACAGACAGACAGACAGACAGACAGACAGACAGAGATGAGTGTGATATCTCGGCTTGAGAAGCACCTAGTCGTAGAGAAGGAAAAACTAAATTCGAAACAGAGATACTGGTTAGGAGAAACTGCTCCATTATTTTCACACAGAAAGACACGGCAATTCCTAGGAGAGGAATATGTGAAGGGATGTGACATAAAAACAAAAAAACAAAAAACAAAACAACACTGTTATATGGAAACATTCAATTGACTGAGTGGCCAGTGCTGCCTCTGTAGGTCATTTATAAAATCTCTCCGTTAAAACATTTTTTCTGGAAAAAGCCTTCCTCAAGTCCAGTAGCCGTTTTCTTTTTTCTAGTATTGATGAGTGCATGTTTCCTTCCTAACCTTTTGTTTAAACTAGTGTGGAACATCAACATCTTAATAATATCATAATTTTATCTTCGATTTATATCCTGTATTCATTTTCTCGTTACTGATATTGAAAGTCACTAAGGGATATGGTTTCTTAATACACTTCTCTGTGATTATGCATCGTCATAGTATTTTGACCCCAGTTTGGAGGTTAACTATTTGCCCGTAGCTGGGACCGTAACAGGTGCTACCACTCCGGGTCAGAGTAAACCTGGGAACAACAGCAATTAAGAGGTGGTTCCATGCTGCTCACAACCTCCCAATCAGAGGCCTTGCTGCCGGATGCAGTATACCGTCATACCCAGGATAATATTATTTAATGGTTATTTATAATTTATTTAATGGTTATTTATAATTTAATATTATGGATATTTATGATTAATTTAATGGATGCCTGTATTTGAAGGGATGCAATATTTTTCTTTTTCTTAAGTATTTATTTCGTCTACCGGCCTGTACATTCGAGAAAAATAATAAGGAACATATTCCCTCCGGCAGTATTCGAACTTGCACCATCTTTTGCAAGAGGAACCACTGTCTGATCCGTCGTACTTTGTCCGTACACTCAGTCGCTCAGAGTATTTTTTCAAGCGGCGTTTTGTTTTTTTAGTGGATACCCTTATCTAAGTAGACGCACTGTTTCTTTCGGGATGTATTTTGTCTACAGTTCTACGCACTCTAGAAAACTTGAGGGTATAAATCAACATCAAGGGCCAGGCGAAATTATAATTTTTTTTTTATAATCGTTTCACCCCGAGCAAGGCATTCCACTGCCACTATTGCGCAGGGGTTACATAGGGGGAAAGTGATAAGAAAGAATGGTTAGATATGGGAAATGTCAGAAGGAGGGTGATAGACGGGTAAGGATACCGAGAATGAGGGTTGGGTAGATGGTGAGAGTGTTGGGAGAATAGATGCAAGTTAGTGTGATAGGAGGTGTCTATTGACCTTACATTTAAACTCCTGGAGATTGTAGCTGTCGGGAAAGCAGACATGTGGAAGGGAATTCCACAGGCGGGAAGCGTGAGAAAAGAAGCTGTTGGAGTAGAAATTACGGTTACATATTATCTGTTTCACTGTAAAAGGGTATGTTTGTAATCAAATTATCGTTTGTGATTATTTTGTGAAAACAGGTGCAGAGGTTCAAATATCTGGAAATCAATTTTAACAGAGGATGGAAAATGTGACACAGAGATTCGAAGTATGAATTGTACGAGCGAAAGTGGCATTCTAAAAGGTAAGCAAGGTGCTGATAAAAGGAGAAATTTTGTTAAAAACACAAAGAAAAGAATGTTGGATTGTTTTGTGTTATCCAGCCTCATATGTGGTGCGCACCTGAACGCGGTGTAATGGTAAACAAGCTTGTCTCGCTAGAATCATTACAGTTGAGTAGTAGTCTTCTTATATGGCAGTAAATCGTGAAAAAATACCTCTGAAGATGAGGGGAAAAAACTAAAAGCATTTCAAATGTCGTTCTACAGAAAAATACTGAGAATTCTATGTGAATAAGCAACATGGAAGTATTAAACGGTAACAGAAAGAACACGTATATTAAAAAGAAAATGGGGAAAAGACAGGAGAAATTCTTCGTACATATAATGAGGAAGGAGGGCTTGAAAAATGTAACTATCACGGGGCATATTTAGGGCAAGAGAGATTGAAGAAGGTAGCTAGCCACTTGACGAGCGTGTACGAATGAGTGGCGTTGGCCTTAGCAAGAGAGAAAACTGCAAAGAGTTACACGAGAAAGAAAGTTGTGAAGAGCCATGATCGTCTATATCCTGAAGAGATGAGGCACATAGAAGAGAAACTTACAAATATATTCACACTAGCAGTATAGCCCGACGCTGTTCGGGGTGCAATGAAAACTTTAAAACTAATCCATGGTCCTGGAGCCCAGACTTTTTGGACGTTGGCACGAAAGACTAAAAAGCAATAGTCGTTTCCAGTTAAAGCGAAACCGTAGACTGAAAGAAAAATGAATGGATGTAAGTCAAATTTTGATTTCCTGGTATCGATATCAAATAAGTTTTTTTCGTCGTAAACTGAATTTTGAGGGTTAAATAAGTCCTCTGAGTAAATGGTATCATAGCTGAGACTAAGAACTATAATTATATCTACTTAGAGCCAAACCCGAAGCAAACACCAAAAGAAAAGGGCTGAAAAAATACAGACATACAGGCAGATAAACAGACACACACACAAACATTATACCTTTTATATATATATATATATATATATATATATATATATATATATAATCGATTTTCTGCACTATTGTAAGAACTGCAACCTTGAAACTTCTGAATATCTTTTCTTATGTCTTTGTCTATGAGTGTATCAAATTTGATTAAAGTTGGACCACTCCTTCTATAACCCGATTTTTTCAATTATCGATTTTCGATATTTATCGGGGGTACCTCGACACAAAACCTAGCTAAAAACACTCGCTGACGCTTATAGTACAACTGCGTAAATTTTCAAGAAAATAGGTTCAGCAGTTTCAGAGTCTATAGGTAACGGACCCCCCCCCCCACACACACACAGAGAAAGTTCCATTTATAAATAAGTTTAGATTAATAAGGTTTCTGAAGTAGTCTACTCTGGAATACGAAGTATTACTGAAGAGGCAGTTTTGTGTACGTGTAAAATCTGTATTTTAGTGAAAGAAAGATGAAACTAACAGCTGTCATGAGATTTTAGTTAGTCTGTTTGCAAAATGTAACTTAGTTTTGGCACAAATCGACTTCAGTACTCATGATTTACAAGCCCAATTTAGTGATCATTAAACTATCTTAAGGTGTCCCACCGCCAAATGAGGTCATCTAAGTTGTTTTCTTGACCTGTCAATGGGTCACTAGGATAGGTTTAAGTTGAAGAATGTAAGTCGATTGATAAGAGAATATTTTAAGAAGTTATTTAAGAACAGGTTAACATACCAGCACACTGATTAGCAAAGTTTTTTTCTTTCTTTCTGTTCATTCTGCCTATATATTCATTCTCTCTATCATTTTCTATGTAACCATTTAAATCTTGTCCTCTCTCTCTCTCTCTCTCTCTCTTTTACTCTCAACGAATTCACTATCTTTCTATATTAGCCTGTTCAATATATACGTATATCTCATTCCTCTCTCTCTCTCTCTCTCTCTTCACTTGTAGCTTGTCCCTTGTAGCTCTTAATAAATTTTGTTTTTCTCTTATTTCATCGGGTCCTGGGCATGACGGTAAACTGCATCCGGCAGCAAGGCCTCTGATTGGGAAGTTGTGAGGAGCATGGAAATACCTCTTAATTTCTGTTGTTCTTAGGTTCACCCTGACTCGGAGTGGTAGCACCTGTTAGGGTGCCAGCAATGGGCAAATGGTTAACCCACAAACTGGGATCAAAACACTATGAAAATATAAAAATAGATTTTTATAGAAATATATACATAGAAACAGACTTTTATATAAAAATATACATTTTTGAAGGAAAAATATTACCAACAATACATTTTTGAAGAAAAAATATTGCCATAACACATTTTTGAATGACAAAATATTTTTAACAAAACATTTTTGAATACAAAACTAGAAGACATTTTCAGTTTTTTAAAATAAAAAAAGAATAAAAACAAGCAATTTTCATTAAAATCTGACTAAATCAACCTTTTACTGTAACGACCATTAAAAAAGATACCTTAAAACCTTACCTTTTTGGCATTAAACAGCCGACAGAGGTTGATATGCCGTTAAACAAAACTCAAACTCTTTCTTTCTTTCTTTCTTTCTATTCCCAAACTAAAACATTCTTTCTTTCTTTCTTTCTTTCTTTTTTGAAGGAAAAATATTCTTAGAAAACATTAAAACTAGAGACATTTTCAGTTTTCGAAAATAAAAAAGAATAAAAATAGGTAATTGTCATTAAAAATCTAACTAAATCAACCTTCTCACAGTAAACGAACATTAAAAGAAATACCTTAAAATCCAGCCTTTTTTGGCATTAAATACCCCACAGAGGTTGATATGCCGTTAAACAAAACTAAAAAAGTTACTCACTCACTGTTATTACTCCTAAACCTTGTTCCACCAACCTTTTACACACTAAGTACGCCATGAACTATTTTCCTATATCTCTTTAGATTTCAATCTGTCCTGTGTGTATCAGATTTTCTCTGCCTTTCTTCCTCACTATTTACGCTAGAAGCCACAACTGTCTCTTCATGTTGTTAAGAATAAGTTTGCTTTTTATTTGCATTTTCTCTAAAACATTCTCATTGCTCACATGGTCAATGGTATCCTCATCATCCTTCTGTAAAACCTAATTTCTGTTGCTTCAATTTTCTTTTTCATCTCTGAAGAGATTATTCAGCATTCACTGCCATAACGGAAGACAAATGTCACATAAGAAGTTTGCGCCCTTTTCAATGTTTCTAGCAAAGTTTTTCTTATTTCTTAACACTCTGCTTAGCTTTGGAGAATGTATCTTTTTTCCATCCAAACACTGAACCTTAACGTAAAATACACCACAGTAAAATGAGAGCTACAAGAGACAGAAAGATGTTGTGGCTATATTCGCCTACGCCCTGAAAGGACACACTCTGCTTAGCTTTGGAGAATGTATCTTTTTTCCATCCAAACACTGAACCTTAACGTAAAATACGCCACAGTAAAATGAGGGCTACAAGAGACAGAAAGATGTTGCGGCTATATTCGCCTGGGCCCTGAAAGGACATACTCTTCTTAGCTTTGGAGAATGTATCTTTTTTCCATCCAAACACTGAACCTTAACGTAAAATACACCACAGTAAAATGAGAGCTACAAGAGACAGAAAGATGTTGTGGCTATATTCGCCTACGCCCTGAAAGGACACACTCTTCTTAGCTTTGGAGAATGTATCTTTTTTCCATCCAAACACTGAACCTTAACGTAAAATGCACCACAGTAAAATGAGAGCTACAAGAGACAGAAAGATGTTGCGGCTATATTCGCATACGCCCTGAAAGGACATACTCTGCTTAGCTTTGGAGAATGTATCTTTTTACCATCCAAACACTGAACCTTAACGTAAAATACACCACAGTAAAATGAGAGATACAAGAGACAGAAAGATGTTGCGGCTATATTCGCCTGGGTCCTGAAAGGACATACTCTGCTTAGCTTTGGAGAATGTATCTTTTTTCCATCCAAACACTGAACCTTAACGTAAAATACACCACAGTAAAATGAGAGCTACAAGAAACAGAAAGATGTTGCAGCTATATTCGCCTACGCCCTGAAAGGACATACTCTGCTTAGCTTTGGAGAATGTATCTTTTTTCCATCCAAACACTGAACCTTAACGTAAAATACACCACAGTAAAATGAGAGCTACAAGAGACAGAAAGATGTTGTGGCTATATTCGCCTACGCCCTGAAAGGACATACTCTGCTTAGCTTTGGAGAATGTATCTTTTTTCCATTCAAACACTGAACCTTAACGTAAAATACACCACATAAAATGAGGGCTACAAGAGACAGAAAGATGTTGTGGCTATATTCGCCTACGCGCTGAAAGGACACGCCACATAGAAGAAGAAGAAGAAGAAGAAGAAGAAGAAGAAGAAGAAGAAGAAGAAGAAGAAGACAATGCTAAGAGAATGCTAAGACAGAGGGTGTATGAGTGTTACTATATCACAAGATTGGCGAAAAATTTGACAATTTTTTTCAGAATATCTTGTTTAAATGACTATCAAGCTTTTTAAAAAATGTAATCTTAGTTCGCTGATTTATTTTGCTAAACTTTTTAATTTACTTTCTGTTATGGTGCATTTCTACGAGGAATGGACTCTTTCTCTTGTTATATATAGTTACCTGCGTGAATTCCGGAAGAGCAGTTAACAGCAGTTATCTGCCTTGCACATTGTCGAACTCTCCACCTTCGGGTGGAGAGTAATAACATAGTCGAGGCTCCGTCGAAGAGTAGAGTCTCGTTTGGGGAAAATTAGAGATTTTTGGCCGGGCTATATGGTCCAGAAAACCCACATTAAAATGCCTTGTGCCATATTTTGCCCTTGTGGGAGTGGATAACTGAATACTGCAGTTAACAACAGTTAACTGCCTTGCACATTATCGAGTAGAGTCTTGTCTAGGAAAAATTAAACAGAAATTTTTGGCCGGGCTATATGGCCCGGAGTACCCACATTAAAAAGGCCTTGTGCCATATTTTGCCTTAAGTGGGAAGGCGACTGAAGTTCACAGGAGTTTTTTAGAGTTTTATTGGAGTTCAGTAGAACTACTAGGCAGTTGATATTAGTCGGCAGTTAGTCGAATACTAAGGAGTCAGCTTTCAGTGGAAGATTACCAAAATCCTAACATTTTAGGTGCGTTAAGTCGATTAGCAACCGACATAGCACGATTATAATTTTTCTGTGTGAAAACTACTCCACAACATTTAAATGATCACAACATCATCTTCATTACAAGGTTTTATTTGCATGCATTCTTAACAAACTGTTGCAAGTAAAAGTCGAAATGAAAGACTCCAGCGCGAAAGAGACTATGAAAGTGTTGATTTCTCCTTCTTTTTCTCTGCTTCTGATTTTAGACTGCCTTTATGATAATGTTTCGAACAATGCTAATATTAGGTTGTCCCAAAAGTTCGTAAACACTTGCAAAATGGGTCTATCTGGTCCAGCACAATCAAGACAAGCGATGGGTTCAGAAAGGGCAAGAGACACCATCGGTTCCAAAACAAGATCGATTCGGCAAGAAAGTCATGTTGTGCGTTTGGTGGAATTTTGAAGGAATCGTGCATTTTGAGTTGGTTTCGAATGGTCGTGCCATCAGTGCCGAACTTTACTGTCAGCAACGTGAGCGGGTCTACGAAAAGTTGAAGCAAAAGTACCCGGCTCTGATCAACCGAAAGAGCGTTTTGATGCAGCAGGACAATGCCAAGCCACACACCACCAGGAAGACCAAAGACAAGTTTGAGAAGCTGAACGGTAGTTGAGGTTCTGCCACATCCAGCCTACAGTCCTGACTGTGCTCCATCAGATTACGACCTGTTCCGCTCAATGCAACACTTTCTGAAGGGCCGACGATTTAACTCGTTTAATGAAGTCGAGCAAGCGTGTCAAGAATTCTTTGATTTGAAGCCGGCTGAATGGTACTTTGACCAGATCCGAAAGTTTGCAGATCGATGACAGAAAGTCTTGGAAAATGATGGTCTTTATTTTGAGCAATAATTTTTGTTGTTTTTGCGAGTAAAATTTCAATTTTTTACAAGTGTTTTCCGGTAACCTTAGATTACTTGGTGATTAAAATTTCAATTTTTTACATGTGTTTACGAACTTTTGCGACAACCTAATAATATGAATTTTTTGCCATTCTGTTTGTTGTATTTTTAACTTGCTTTTTGCATTGTTATTAAATTTCTTGTGTTTTGTAAAAAGATAAATTAGGTAGATAAGTAGATAAATACATATATTTAATGTATCGAGGCTGCAGATAATTTTCTAAACATATTTTGTTAAATATAACAGACAATGTCTATTATGTTTAATCATGACCTGTTCCAAACATCGTATTTTGATTTTAATTTCAGGTTAAAATAAAGACAAAATTTTTTCAATATTTGGATATTTTTTAGTATGCTGGTTTTGATTATTATTATTGCTGAAAACTTAGAACCAGCAAAATAAAAAATGCCCAAATATTGGAGAAGTTTTGTCTTTATTTTCACCTGAAATTAAAACCAAAATACGATGTTTAGAACGACACATGATTAAACATAATAGACATTCATCGTCTATTATATTTAATAATATATATATTGTTAAATAAAATAGATCCCCTTCAACTCGGTCAAAAGTCAAACGAACGGTCAGGTCACACTAAGATAAACCATACATTAAAGCAGACTGATATCATCAAATCAGAAAAAGGTCCCAACTGTAAATCACACACACACACACACACACACACACACACACACACACACACACACACACACACACACACACATGCTCTAAGACACACACACAAACACACAGTAAAATTAATGACAACAGCACGAGCAGCAGCCAGGGATGGCCATTCCTTGAAAGGCACGGACTCACTCGGACAGACACACGCACCTCTGCCATTCTGAAGATGAGATTTTGATCTCGAAATATTAATGTATAATAAATAGGTAATACCCAACAACTTCTTTACCTTCTTTTATTTTACTAAACGCATTGTGACAGCCTTCAAGACTTAACCATACACTATATATATATATATATATAGTAAAGTTTTGCAATTTTACTTTAAGCATTGTGTATATTAGGTGTATGGTTAGGTCTTGAAGGCTGTCACAATGCGTTTAGTAAAATAAAGGAAGGTAAAGAAGATTTTGCTTATTACCTATTTATTATACATTAATATTTCGAAATCAAAATCTCATCTTCAGAATGGCAGAGGAGCGTGTGTCTGTCCGAGTGCGTCAGTAAGATGAGATTGTATCGGCTCGGAACGAGAAATCGGGGAACCGAGTTCGAATTTTTTTTTTTAATCATATCACCCCGAGCAAGGTGGTAACGCCACTGATGTGCAGGGGGCTACGTAAGAGTGAAAAGATTGGAAAAGAGAAAACCGGAAACCACATCCTAAACAGGGAACAAGGGATGAGCCTCTTCACCTGTTCAACAGACATGGGTGGAGTGTGAACCGGGCGATAGTTTGAATTCATTGCATTCACTTACGCGCAAATATCCTTGGGAAAGGTATTAATCCGTCTCTTCCTTCCAGTTATGGGTTAAATAACAGAACAGATTGGGTTCTATAGCCTTGGCTGGCAACCAGTCTACCACAGAAAGCAATGGCAACCTACTGCGGGATAACCTTCTGCCCAGTCAGTTATATCTCTTTCGAGACATGATCGCCCAAGCGTGTTTCACGTATGGCACTCAACTGACTGATACATAACATCAGGTAGATACAATTGAAATTTCTGGGATACTAATGAGGAAAGAGGACTTGAAGAATCTAATGCTCACAAGGCCGATCGAGATAAAGAGAGATAGGGAAAAAACAGCGCATGATATACGTGATTAATAAGAGTTAACAGGAAGTTCTTGAGAAGTTCTTGGGAAGTTCAGTAGAACTACTAGGCAGTTGATATTAGTCGACAGTTAGTCGAATACTAAGGAGTCAGAGCAGGGTTTGGGAGAAATAACAACATATATTAAGAGCTACAAGCGACAGGAACATGTGGAGGGCCATGATCGTCTACGTTCTGAAGAGTTACGATTCATAGAAGAAAAAGAAGTAGCTTCCTGCGAGTTAAAAATATATATTCGTTAGTCAAAGCTGGTATGATCATGACGTGTACTGAAGACACGAAACTAGCTACGTGTACTATTTTCATTTAGTCCATCAAGCACGTTCTATTGAATATGAGAAACCATCTTGCTGAAGTCACATTGGTGTATATCTATTACAACAATTCTTCTTCTTCTATGTGCCCTGTCCTTTCAGGGCGTAGGTGATCATGGCTTTCCACGTCTCCCTATCCCTGGTGGCTCTTAGTACGCTTTCTCCTGTTACACCACACAAACTCCGCTCTGTCATCCACCTGCTCAGGCCCTTCAAATATGTTATCCGCTGCCTTCCTCTGTCTCTTTTTCCCTCTATCTGGCCTGTCAGTATCAGGTTCTCCAAGCCCTCCTTCCTCATTGCATGTCCCAGGAACTTTGGCTGTCTCTTCCTGATGCTAATTATTAATTTCCTTTTCCTTGCCATTCTTTCCAACACCTCATCATTGCTCACATGCTCGATCCACGATATCAGCAGCATCCTTCTGTAGAATCACATTTCCGCTGCTTCAAGTTTTTCCTTCATCTTCGATGATATTGTCCAATATTCACTGCCGTATTAAAGAACTGACATCACATAGCAATCCAGTACTCTCTTCTTTGTTTCTAGTAAAATTTTCCTGTGTCTAAGTACTTTACTCAGATTCTGGAACGCGTCCTTCGCCATGCCAACACGCCTTCGGATCTCTGTGTCGCACTTTCCGTCTTCTGTTAGAACACTTCTTAGGTATGTTAATTTTTGTGTTTGCTTGATTCTAGTATCCCCGAACTGTATTTAGCATTTTGGGTTGCTCTTTTATCTGATGACCATGCATGCAGTTTTCTTACAGTTTATTTGTAGTCCTTTTTTGTCACTCTCTTCAACTACATTCTGTAGGAGGTCTTGTAGTTTCCTTTCCGTGTCTGCAATCAGCACTGTATCATCTGAGTATTATATGTTGTTCAAATTGTGGCCTCCGATTACAAATCCTGGCATAACATCTAGGGTCCTCAAAATATTCTCGCTGTACAAGTTGAGCAGATCTGTTGAAAAGACACATCCTTGTCTTACGCCCCTTTCTATCTTTGTAAATCTGCTGAAATCGTTACCTGTCCGTATGCAGGCAGTTTGCTGCCAGTAGAGATTCTTAATTACTCTGATATCTTTCCAAAAATGTCGAAGCTGCTGAGCATCTCCATCAATTCTTTGTGTCGTATCTTGTCGAATGCCTTCGCATAATCAATAAAACATAGGTAAATGTCCTTCTTCATTTGTATTGCTCTTTTAGAGAGCATCCTAATCATAAATATGGCGTTCCTTGTTCCAGTGTCTTTGACGAACCCGCACTGTTCCTGTCCTATCTCTGGCCTGATTCTGTTTCTCGCTCTATTCATCAGGATTCTGACAATTACAA
The DNA here is from genome assembly GCA_037127315.1 of Ascarosepion bandense. NCBI lineage: Eukaryota > Metazoa > Mollusca > Cephalopoda > Sepiida > Sepiidae > Ascarosepion > Ascarosepion bandense. Next base: position 50,851 of record JBBBDQ010029039.1, on the reverse strand, counting down.
CAATTAGGAAGAGAATTAACCAGAAATTTTCGGATTGGCGTTAACAGACTGATTGTCGGTTAGCAATCTTTGTGGAAAGCAAGAAAGAGAAGAAGTAAATAAAATGAAAGAAAAGAAGACATTGCTGATGGAAAAGAAAATACGACGTAGAAATGAATGTGTGTAAAGATTGTGTCCACCTGGTGTCCAGATGCAGTTCACGAGATGGCAGGGAATTTAAGCAGTCGTAATTGCCAGGAGGTGGGGTCTGTCTCTCATTTTATCTCAGATAATGTTAAAGAGAGAGAGAGAGAGAGAGAGAGAGAGGGGGGGGGAATGTGGAGGGAGATGCTAAACTGCTACTCACTTTTCAACTCTGTTTCTCTCTCTCAAATCCAACGCGATCGAAACGCACACACACAGACACACAGACACACAGACACAGACACACACACACACACACACACACACACACACACACATATATATATATATATATATACAGAGAGAGAGAGAGAGAGAGAAGAAACACTTAGTGTAAAAGTGAGAAAATTCTCTTACATGTCAGATAGAGAGAGAGAGAGAGAGAGAGAAAGAGAGAGAGTGAGAGATTGAGAGTGAGAGAGAGAGAGAGTTAGGTTGAGAATGAGAAAAGCAAAAGGCTAAGCTACTACTCAATTTTCAGCCTTGTCTGTCTCTCTCGCACATTAAGAGAGATCGAAACACACACACACACGCACGCACACGCACACACACACACACACACACACACACACACACACACACACACACACACACACACACACACTTAAACAGAGGGAAAAGTGGAGGGAGAGAGAGAGTGAAAGTGAGGAAGTGAGAGCGAGAATGAGATACAGCGAAAGAGTAAGCTGATACTCAATTTTCAAGTCAGTTTCTCACACATTCAGTGCGATCGAAACACAGAAAGACATACACACACACACACACACACACACACACATATATATATATATACATATATACACTACCGGTCATAATTATTAGTCCACCCCAAGTTCATTATATATATACTAGCTGTATAGCCCGGTGTTGCTCGGGTGTAATGAAAACTAATCCATGGTCCTGGAGCTCAGACTCTTTGGACGTTGTCACGAAAGACTAAAAAGCAATAGTTGTTTACACTTAAACCGAAACTGTAGACTGAAAGAAAAATGAATGGATGCAAGTCAAATTTTGATTTCCTGGTATTGATATCAAATAAGTTTTTTTCGTCGTAAACTAAATTTTGAAGGCTAAATAAGTCATTTGAGTAAATGGTATCACGGGTGAGACTAAGAACTACAATTATGCCTACTTAGAGTCAAACCCGAAGCAAAAACTAAAATAAAAGGGCTGAAAAAATACAGACATAGCTGCAAATAAATAGACACAGATACAAATATCTTGCCTTTTATATATATATATTATCGATTTTCTGCTCTATTGTAAGAACTGCAACCTTGAAACTTCTGAATATCGTTTCTTATGTCTTTGTCTATGAGTGTATCAAATTTGTTTAAAATCGGACCACTCCTTCTATAATCCGATTTTTTTGATTATCGATTTTCGATATTTATCGGGGGTACCTCGACAAAAAACCTAGCTAAGAACACTCGCTGACGCTTATAGCACAGCTGTGTAAATTTTCAAGAAAATCGGTTCAGCTGTTTCAGAGTCTATAGGTAACGGACACACACACACAGTGACACAAACAAAATTCCATTTATAAATAAGTTTAGATAGATATTGTAGAGCTTAATATAATCATATAATAATGTACAATTAATTCATAAATATAAATATTCATATATCATACAATTAATTCATAAATATAAATATTCATAAATATAAATATATATATATATATATATATATATATATATATATATATATATAAATCAATCAATATATATATATATATATATATATATATTTTGATTGTTTAATTACTTAATTTTTGGTCATAATGAAATTAGACTTGTGCACATTTGTATTAAAAGTGTTCAATACATTTATATTGTACAACTTTTTTTTTTAATCATCTCACCCCAAGCAAGGCATTCCACTGCCACTATTGCGCATGGGGCTACATAGGGGAAGGTAAAAAGAAGGAGTGGTTAGACATAGGGAATGTCAGGAGGAAGGTGACAGATGAGTAAGGATACCGAGGATGAGGGTTGGGCAGATGGGAAGAGTGTTTGATAGAATGGGAGCAGGTTAGTGTGTTAGGAGGTGTCTAGTGACCTTACATTTAAACTCCTGGAGATTGTAGCCGTCGGGGAAGCAACCGTGTGGAAGGGAATTCCACAGACGGGAAGTGCGAGGAAAGAAACTGTTGGAGTAGAAGTTGCGGTTGCATTTTATCGGTTTCACTGTAAAAGGGTGGGATCTAGTTGCTAATCTAGTATCTCGTGCAAATTCGTATTTAGGGGGCACCAGTGATCTAAGTTCATCGGAGCAGAAGTCAAGAAAGTATTTATAGAAGAGACACAGGGAAGCCACGTCGCGCCGGTGGGAGAGAGACTATCACATTACAGACCCTCCTCTGAACCTTATCGAGAAGCCCCAGGAGAATAGCAGGGGCACCCGACCAGATATGGCAGCAGTATTCAATGCACGGGCGGATGGTAGATTTATATATGTGCAGGATAGATTTAGAAAAATCTTTTAAATATTCTCTCTTTGTAAAGGAGTTATTACGCGACCTAGTTTTTGAAAATCGGCTGAAGACACCACTCATGGTAGAAACATAGGTCGTGTAATAACTCGTTTACAAATCGAATATATATATATATATATATATATATATATATATATATATATATATATATCTTTCATTGAATAATATAGACATTATTGAATTCCTTTTTAAAGTGTTCTTTTTCATTTCTCTCATCAGTTTCTTGATATTTAGATGAAATTACCCAAATAAAACAAAGTTATTTTTTTCTACCCGGGTAGGTTTGTTATTCTCCCCATCATCATCCTCAGGGGTAAATCAAAAACGCAAACTTATTGTAACTACGATAAAATTTGCATTTCTTTGTGATAGTGGTTTTTTTTTAAATACGCGTGAACGAACAGTTATAATTATTTTAAAAAGTTCATCATTTTATTGTAGTTATGGAATTTTATGAAAAGCAAGCAATTTCATTATAATGGAAGTGAACCGTAAACTTTTAGAAATGCAAAATGTCATTAAATGTTTGTTAAATACATGCCAATACTTTGCTGCTAAACACCGTAATAAATTTTGTTGAGTGTTGGTTGGTTGCTTTTGATATAGAGAGCCTTAATAATTTGAGTTTTTTAAAAATTATTTTCGTTATTGGTGTTGTTAACAATTATTTACGTGTATTGTAAAAATGGTCAGGGATCTGTTTTTAAATGTTGTGCAGTAGAACTTGTTTCCGAGAAATGAAGTGTAAGACGTTTTATTAATAAAAGAAAACACTGTGCCATTGAATACTGCTGTCATATCTGGTTGGGTGCTCCTGCTATCTACCTAGGGATCCTTGACAAAATCCAACGGAGAATCTGTAATGTTATCGATCCCGTCTTGGCAGCACAGATTCAGTCACTTTATCACCGGCACAATGTGGCTTCCCTGTGTCTCTTCTACAAATACTTTCACGGCTTCTGCTTCGATGAACTTAGTTCGCTTATGCCATCTATATACGAAATATACGGCGAAACAGATCTGTCTGCGGATGACAATATTTACGCTCTCACACCCTGATTGAGCACTCTGGAAAAATAGTAGACTTTGATAAACAGTAGCTACTCTGGCATGTACGCATCGCTCATTCAATGAAATGAATTAGAGCGCTCTAGCTATTGGGCGCGTTTAATGATATGCGCTAAAAAGTCTGCCTACTTCCACCGAACGCCCATAGCCAAGGGGTAGAGTCGCCGACTGACACCATTTCGGACAGGTTTTAATCCCGGGTAAAAAAGCAATCGGAGTATAACCGTACTGATGAGCTGTGATACGGCGAAACCGATCTGTCTGCGGATGACAATATATATATATATATATATATATATATATATATATATATATATATACACAGTACTGTGCAAGAGTATTAGGACAAGAACTATTTTATCGTTTAGGAGGCATCAAAATAAAGTTTAAAATCACCCCTGCCCTAACACTTTTGTACACTACCGATAGTGTGCAAAAGTATTAGGACATGGGTGATTTTCCTAAAAACATCACTGAAATTCAAATACAGGGTGAAAAGCTTACTAAATTGCTAATAGATATTGATTATTTAAAACTAGGCTTAAAAAATGTACTTAAATTTTTCCTATTTTCTATTAAACAAATTATTTTGAAAATACTCATTATTCTATTATCCTTGGATATGACTGACTTTTTTCTTATTCCACGCTTTCTCGTATTGATAAATCTAATGTTACTTCGCAAGACTCACTTTGGGAACAAATACAAGTTGCTTGGCAAGAGATTTGTTTTTTGTTTTTTTTTTTAATCGTTTCACCCCGAGCAAGGCGGAAATGCCACTGATGTGCAGGGGGCTAAATAAGCGTAAAAAGATCAATTAGAAGAGAGTGAAGAGGAAGACGAACCAGTTAGAAAGGAGCAACAGAAAGATGAGAATGCAGGTGTGATGACAGTTTCAAAGGTGGAGAGAAAGGAAAGGGTATATGGGGCGGGGAAAGAGCTAGAGTCAAGTGGTTAATAGATGAGTATTGACATTGCATTTAAATTCCTGGAAGTTTTAGCCGTCAGGAAAGCAAGAATACGGGAGCGAGTTCCACAGGTGGGAAGTGCGAGAGAAGCTGAAGGAGTAGAATTGTCGTCTGCATTTGGCTAATCTAACTGTGAATGGGTGGGACCCAGTTGCCAGTCTGGTTGCACGAGTAAACACCTGTTGATGAGGCACCAGTGACTTAGGTTCGTCAGAGCAGAAGCCATGAAAGTATTTATAGAACAGACAAAGGGAGGCCACATTTCGACGGTGAGGAAGTGGCTGTAGTCGAGCTGCCAAGTCAGTACCTATCACATTACTGATTCTCCTTTGGAGCCTGTAGAGAACACTGAGGTGAACGGCAGGGGCGCCTGAGCATATATGGCAGCAGTACTCCATGCACGGACGAATGGTTGACTTGTATATATGCAGGATGGATTCAGTGGGAAAAAAACATCCTGGTCCGACACAGTGACCCAACCTTCTTAGCAGTGGATTTAGCTATGGACTCGATGTAGTGGTTCCATTTGAGATCAGAAGAGAAGGTAAGGCCGAGGAGGCGCAGTGTATTGCTCTCATGGAGAATCGCTTGGTCCATGCTTATGGGAGGCAGGAGAGGCTGCCTGTGATGATTGACAGACAACAGCTTGGTCTTAGACGCATTGAAATTGACAAGCCACTTCTTGCCCCAATTCACCACAGAGTGTAGATCCCGCTCAAGATCAGCAGCGAGATTATGTTTGTCCGTCACGACGGGTTTTTTACTGATGCGGGAGTAAATTGTGGTGTCATCTGCGTAGATGCCTACTTGGCACTTGATCTCATCTGGGAGGTCGTTGATGAAAATAAGGAAGAGCGTCGGGCCCGGGATAGAGCCCTGTGGGACACCAGCATTTGTGCTGTAGGATGAAGAGGCACGCCCATTCAAGACGACCTTCATTTTGCGGTTATTTAAAAAAGATTGGATTAGATCAAGCAAGCGTCCAGTAATACCGTAACCCCGTAGCTTGCATAGAAGGCCAGAAGCCAGACCCTATCAAAATCCTTGGAGATGTACAGGGCAATAGCACGAGCCTCGCCTGACTCATCAAGGGCCTGGAGCATGTACTCCGTTACGGTTGTTAGCAAGTCGGCCG